>JARJPP010000314.1:0-62569 GCA_030782485.1 Beauveria brongniartii
CCCCCCTTCCCTCCTCTACTATATATTCCATCTTGACAATGAGGTGGTCCGCTGCTTTCCTCCTCGGCCTCGTCTCGACGTCGCTGGCCAAGCCCACCTACCAGCGCCGTCCCGACAAGGGCTGGGACTACATTGTCAACGGTGCCGAGATCGAGCGCCGCGAGGAGCCCGCCAACGCTAGCATCGCCAACTACAGCCTTCGCGGCAAGAGCGTGGACCCTTCCTCTCTCGGCGTCGACAAGGTTAAGCAGTATACCGGCTACCTTGACGACAACGTCCAGGACAAGCACTTGTTCTACTGGTTCTTCGAGTCTCGCAATGACCCCGCAAACGACCCCGTCGTCCTCTGGCTCAGCGGCGGTCCAGGGTGCTCGTCCATGACTGGTCTGTTCTTCGAGCTCGGCCCGGCCAAAATCAACTCGAGCATCCAGGTTGTCAACAATCCCGACTCGTGGAACAACCGCGCCAACGTTCTCTTCCTGGACCAGCCCGTCGGCACGGGCTACTCGTACGGTCAGGGCGTCGACACCTCGCTGGCCGCCAGCAAGGACATCTACGCTCTCCTCAAGCTCTTCTTCCAGCAATTCCCGCAGTACGGCAAGCAGGACTTTCACATTGCCGGCGAGTCGTACGCCGGACACTACATCCCTGACGACGCCGCCGAGATTCTCTCCCACTCCAACAGCGGCATCAACCTGAAGAGCATCCTGATTGGCAACGGCCTCACCGATGCCTACAACCAGTACCCCCAGTACCCCGAGATGGCCTGTGGCAACGGAGGGTACCCCGCCGTCGTCGACCAGGGCACATGCAGCCAGATGCGAAACGCCATTCCTCGCTGCCAGAGCGCCATCAAGCAGTGCTACTCGACGCAAAATGCCAACGACTGCACGTCCGCCTCGAACGTATGCAGCCGCGTCTCAAACCCCTACTACCAGACCGGTCAGAGTCCGTACGACGTGCGCAAGCAGTGCGAGCCCAACTCGGGTGGCCTCTGCTACCAGGGCATGAACTTTGTCGAGGAGTACTTGAACCGCCAGGACGTCATGGCGGCCCTCAACGTCGAGGTCGACAGCTTCTCCAACTGCAACAACCAGGTCAACTACGCCTTCCACAACACCGGCGACGACATGCTGCCCATCCAGCTCAACGTCCCCAAAGTGCTGGCCAAGAGCGTCCCCGTGCTCGTTTACGCCGGCGATGCCGACTACATCTGCAACTGGCTCGGCCAGCGCGCCTGGACTCTCGCCCTCCCGTGGCCCGGCCAGGCCTCATTCAAGGCAGCCCGGACCCAGAACCTCACCTACAAGGTTGGTGGCGGCAACGCTTACGGCACCATCCAGAGCGCTAGCGGGCTCGCCTTTGCCCGCATCTTTGGTGCCGGTCACCTTGTCCCAATGGATGAACCCAAGCCCATCCTAGATCTCGTCAACCGCTGGATCCACGACGGTGACTTTCAGCATTAGATAGCGTACCATGACGGAAATGGGTGTATATAGTGCATGCTTTGGGCCATGAAAACGAAACATGGTCTCATGAGATGTATATAGGAATGCGAATATTCGTTTCAAAGTGTTGTATGTGATCCCAACTTGAAACCCCTGAACCATGTGCTGATCAGTGCACTGACTCGAGCTGCATTGTGCATAGTGTTTCCGTCAACGCCGCTTGAGGTAATGCAATGCGGCATCATTGTAGATGGTAGATGAAGTGATCAGTCCGTGTGGTGTGGCAAGAAAATATGCCGAGTCTTGATGGCAGAATTCGGCGGTATGTCGAATGGTGACGCCTCCGACCAGATACTGTAGGGCGGGTTGCAGGTCAGCCACAATTGTTGGTAGATGAATAACTAGTTGATCGATAAAATGACAAGATTAAGAATAATTGCCAACAAATCATGAAGAGTGGAAGATGTAGTGATGCTACTGAGGCATCTACCTGCTAGTGCAGCCTGCCTGGACCCCACCAGTCGCGTTCTCCAACTTGTAGGCGCGTTTGTCGCTGGCCGACCTGTTTTGACCTTACATTGACATGCACGACAATCTGGAAAGCAAATAAATTCGAGCTTGGGATTTTTTATTGGAAAGCGTGCTGACTCTGGTCGAGGAAATGGGCAGTTGATTCCTGGCAGCGCCGTGCTGGATGACACAAGCCCAGTAAACGAGTCAATATTTACACCCGACATCGTCACCACAATCGCCACAAGCACCATCATGGCGGACACCCCAACCGGAAACCGCAACCGCCCAGCCCGGACACCTGCAAAGCGGACTCCGTCCCAGAAGACGCCTTCAGGCCGCACATCTAACCCAGATGCATCCGTTCACACACCGCTCGACCGGACAGGGCCTCGCGAGCTTGCCAATTCCGTCCGTCGAGGACTCAGCGCCTCGGGCCGCAAGAATAACAATGCACCCACGCCTCACGCGACAGCCGCGCGACGGGCACTCGAGCAGCGCCGAACAGCCATGTTCACGCCTGGCAAGAACCGCCGACGCAGCTTGCGCGAGCAACACCAGACGCCCATGAACATCCTCAACCAGCTCGCGAAGCGGCTGGCGCCGTCGACGCAGCAAGTAGCCGCGAGCTCCTCGCCGGCGGATAGGGAGCCGCAGTCGGGCTTGCGACCTATAGGGGAACGCGAAGAAGCGGACGACGAAGACGACTACATGGACGACGAGCCCGACGTGCAGGGGGACTACGACGACAACGATGATGATGATGACGACGAGCTGCCCGCGCCACCGCGATTGTCGCTGCCGCTGCAGGAGGACGATGACGACACCATGGAGCTTCGCCCGCCGCGCTTGTCGGTCATTCCCGACGACAACATTACAAATTATACTGTAGGATCCGTGGAACTACCACGCGACCAGCCAGCATCTAGGTATTCGCGCGGTAGCTTCGGCAGCGTGCGCGGCAGCGACTACTTTGGTCTAAACGACCCAACAGTGGAAATGACTGGACGGCAGTCGGACTTTTTTCCTGGCTCGTTGTTGGAGGACCTGCGAGACAGGGCAGAAGACAACGCAGCAGCATTCGATCGGTGAGCTAGGATCAAACGCACAAGAGCGGCATGCAAGCTCTACTAACGGGTATAGATACGAGAACGATGCCACGATGCGCACGATTGGTCGCCAAAGTGACTTTACGCTCGGCGTACCTGCAGACATGGGCGATCAAACGACCTTTATGCTCTCGGAACCGGGCGGTGATGCGCCGGCGACGTCGCCTTTGCCGCGTGACTCTGCGGCGGCAGAAGTAGCACGAACGGGAGGAGATGCGACATATGGCAACATCTCATTTATCCCAGAAAATCCCGAGGGCGAAGATGTTGCACAATTCGGCGACGACGACGACAACGATGACGAGGACCATGGTGAGCGTCAGGTCTATGACTATGATGAGCCCACTGTCAGACAGGACCGCGTTGAACAAGAAGAAGACGCGGAAGCAGGCCGTCGTCGAGCTTCTGCGCTGACGCACGGGGAGACATTCATATCCGAGGGCGAGGACAGCGACCCGGCCGACGCCACGCTGCGCCAGCAAGACACGACCATGACTCCGGGACGCTCCGCGCCGGCCCGCCGGGGCCCCAAATCCAAGAAGAAGCAGAAGCGCATCTCTCGGCACGGCGCCGAGTATCCGCCGCTGCCGCCTTCGTTTGTACGGCGCGTGGCGCACCGCGCGGTGCAGACGTCGGGTCTGAGCAACCACCGCATCTCGTCCGACGTACTAGCCGCGCTGACGCAGGCGTCGGAGTGGTTTTTTGAGCAGCTGGGCGATGATTTGGGCGCATACGCGGACCACGCGCATCGGACAGTCATTGAGGAGAGCGATGTACTAACTCTGATGAAAAGGTAGGGGCTGGGAAATAGTTTGTAGAAAGTTTTCAATGGGACCTGTACTAATGGTGGCTTTTGGTTCTAGACAGCGGCAGATTGGCTCTGATGCCACGCTCTTTTCTCTTGCGCAGCGGCATTTGCCCAGAGAGCTCCTACAGGAGCTGCGAATGCCGCAGCAGCCCAACCTAAAAGGCCAGCAACACAAGAGCTTGACGCAATTTGACGACGACGATGACGACGACGAGGACGCTTCCGAGATTTCATGATTTTGCTCATTCTTTCTATCTATGTATTGTACAAATGGAGTTTTTGTTTGGCGCCATGGCTTGGAAGGGGCAAATTATACATGTATTTACAGAGTGCGCGTCGCGCGGACACGACGGACAACATCAGAGGCGGGCTTCTTCATAACCAGGTACATCATGACGGATGTTGCTACGGCGAGCCCATACCTGCACATCTAATTAGCAAAGCTGAATTGCGAAAGAAAAAAAAAAGTCAAGACGAGGACCAAAAGACGTACCAGGTGAAGATGTATTGTGCGTGATTATTGCGCAGGTTGACCTCGGCTGGTCGGCCAAAGGGAATACCGCGCGCCTCGTACTCCATCATCCTGATGTATTCCGGCTCTAAGTCGGGAGCAAGTTAGCAAGCACACCCCGTCCATCCATTTTCCAGGAACACCCCCCCCTGAAGAACAGTGTGAACGTACCCATGGTCGCTTCCACCCACACGGGCTGCGCCCCCGTCAACTCGGCCATCTGCTTAACGTCCGGAAAGTAAAACTCGCCCTTTTCGGGCCTATTATCCGGCGTAAACATGTTCTTCTTCCACGGCGCCCTCAGCAAGCCCTGCACCGTGACCTCGCCCGTCGGCAGGCTCTGCGGCCTCGATCTAGGATCCCGATGCTTCTTGCTAATCCAGCCGCGATTCACAAGAATAGTAGACGCGCCACCATGACGCTCCAGCGGCGTGACAACCATGTAGCCGTCTTGGCCGTCGCGCATGCGCGGGCCAATGAGCATCTCCTGGTCGTGGCGCAGACGGCCGGTGGCGACGACGCGGCGGTAGTCGAAATCGTGCACGGCAAAAGGGTCAATGTGCGGCGGCAGCGGGAGCGGCTCGCGCACGAGGCGATCCTCGTACTTGGCGATGAGGTCCGTCTTCCAGCCGAGGCGCTGGACCTGCCAGGTGCCGAGGGCAAATGCGGTAATGGGGATGAGAGCTGCGCGGGGGAGAAAGAAGGGAAGCAAAATATAATTAGCAATGGGCACGAAACGGAAATGAGAAAGAGGGGGGGGAGGGGGGGGAGCGGGAGTGTAAAAAAATGTACCGAGAATGATGAGGCCGGGGCCGTGCTTCCGGCCGGGTCGGATCATGGTCGGGTCGAGGTCGACGGTCGAGACAAAGTTGGGATCATCGGCGGCTTGTTTCTGCGCGCGCGTACGCCGCGTAGTCGAGAAGAAGCGGCTGCTGCTGTTGGTGGTAGATGATGATGATGATGGCGGCGGCCGGGCAGCTGTCGTCGTCTTCGTCGTTGTCGCGGGTCGTGCGGCGCAGCACGGGCGCGCAATGGAGCGGACGCTGCTGCGCATCGGCTGTTGCAGCCTATGCAGCACGTGTTGGGAGCAATTCATCCCGGTCGGCGATGCGAAGGAAGGAAAGGAAAGGAAGGGGGGGGCGAGATTGGCAACAAAAAGTTGGCCAAGTGAGGTTGGCGTTTTTGATGATGCTGCCAAGTTGAAGATGGGGCGCTTTGAACGGCCCCACATTATGTCCCATGGCGGGACATGAGAGGTTCTGTCAAACTCGTACTTTTATTTGTGTGTTGCCTTTTTTTTTTTTTTTTTCAATTATTTTTCTTCTTCTACTTTATCAGAATCAGCGAGGTCAATATGATTTTTCTACATCAGGTACCTATATCTGCGTCTGTGGTGAGCTTGGTGATCAAGCTTTACTTGCGCTCGGTGTGTCGGACACAGCCACACCGAGCATTGAGGCAAAGGGCATCACTCACAAATTCATGTTTCATAGTTTCGAGATTTCAAAACTTTTGTGTCTGATATTCTCTAGTCAGCTATCTGCCGCCTCATTCATGCTCAGCTGCCCTAAGCAAGAGGTGATGAAAGTGAGAAACCAATGACACCGACTTACACACGTTCATGGGAAATGCCAAAAGCGAGACAACCCAATTCATATTTGACCATGGACGTGTACTTGGAGGTAGGGAAAAAAGAAAAGATTGGTGCCCATGACGTATAGCCCTGGGCAACATCCAAATATTGTCAACCCACGTGCTCGCAAAGCTTGCAACTCTCGGCTTAATAGCTGCTGGGACAATGCAACGACGCACATCAACTCCAAGCCCACTTACTGCAGGCTCGCTACTTTTTCCCCGAAAACAACATGCCTGAATGGCCGCGGAAATATCGCAAAGCTTCACATGGCAAATTCATCATCGACGCTCCGAGGCAATCCGGTGGGACGATGGCGAGCTTTCTTCTCTTCGTATTTCCCCATT
Source organism: Beauveria brongniartii (assembly GCA_030782485.1). Classification (NCBI taxonomy): domain Eukaryota; kingdom Fungi; phylum Ascomycota; class Sordariomycetes; order Hypocreales; family Cordycipitaceae; genus Beauveria; species Beauveria brongniartii. Next base: position 6,367 of record JARJPP010000314.1, read on the forward strand.
GCGGGAAAAGAGGCACACCGCAATTGTTGTTATGTTTTCTGTTAGCCTCTTTATTCAGCCGGCCACGAGGGAAGAAGAGAAAGCTTATTTGGTCTAGAACTGCCATGTGGCCGTTTTGACTTTACCATTTGTTATTTTGATTAGTCTGCTTTGGTCCGACGTTGTTATGCCACTGGTACTATAGTCTATCGTAGTGTTGGCGGGTTTACTCGCTTTTCAACTGCATCCGCAATCGTGAGAGGCCGGTCTCGCAGCAGCAAAATATAACCAACATCTGCGAGCATGGGTATCTTGATTTCAGATGTTGAAAACCCCAGGATTCGTTGCAGACGCCTCATGGGGATTCATCAGCCATGAAATGCTGCTCTTCCAAACTAGCATATTCCCAATTAGCATCCTCCCTGCAGAGACCCTCGCTCATCTAGCCAAGTCTGATATGCCCCTCGCCCCCTTCTCCCCAGGTCATCTCCACGGTTGATGCTGTGAGACCCATCAGATTACGCACCTCGTCTTGGAACGTTGCTTGGCAGCCTATCCAGTCTGCTCATGAAGTGGACAAAGGGACAGCCATACGAGTGTCCAAAACTATGGATAAGCCATTGACGGCAACTGCCGCCGGCTGAAATACAATACACGCGGGTCTGCGCAGCGGCCATGCATCCTCATGGGGCGCCATGGATTCTAGATGCTATACAATCATCTCCTTAGCATCACTTGGCAGATGAAGCAAACGGGGACGGAGCACAAAATGTGTCAATCAAGGCCGGCCGGACATCATGACATTGGCGGCTGAGCATCCGCCTTGTCCATCAACCACGTGCAAGCTGAGGGGCGCCGAGGTGCCAATCTAGTCGTCGTCGGCCGATGGGCTCACCACAATGGTCGTTTGTGACGGGCATTCTACACCGCGAGACTGCTTAGGCATCCACAGGTAATCACGCAGCAGTTGTCCGATGCCCTGGCGCCACCCGCAAGTAGGGATGATCACTTGGCCATCCGGGTTAGGTGTGCGCACTGATGTAGGTCAATCTGCCCAAACGAAGAGCACGGATGGGGATGCTAGTGAGAGTTATGCGACTTAGTGGCTCATTCAGCCTCAAGAACGTGCCCCCCGCCCTGATTTTAGTACAGTAGTAAGTGTTAGTGGTATGATTATATAATAATAGAATGAGAAAAGTTAAGATATGGGTGTATTTTAGGCCGTAAGATGGACGAGTAATTGCTACCAATTGTCAGGGGACAACTGGTCATGTATTCTGTAGGTCGTCGGCTAGCTAGGCAGGCGTGGGCCGCACCCTACAGATGGGTCAGAGTTTGATTTTCAACCACCGGTCATTGGCACACCTTATCTACTCAATTTTGCAAAGAACAAAGCAGTAGATCCGTCTACGACAAACTATTCTATAGTTATAAGGTGTCTGTATTGACCATACTCAGTAGTTGGGAAACGTAGACCTGGGTGCACCGTACGACTGGGTGTAAATGACTCGCCGACTAAACCCCAGATTTTGCAAAAACAATACCTTTTACCCCAGAAGATCAAAAACGGGTCCGGGCGGGCGGCGCTAATAACTTGTAATATAACATTACCATACATATTCATTCATAAGCCATGACAAACATCAAAGTTATTACGCGAGAAACTTTTGCTCCTGCACGAGAGCGGCTGGTCACAAACCCCCTCATGACTTTTTTTTTTTTTTTTTTTTTTTCCCCGCGCAGCCCTATACAAGCATCGACTATAGGTCATCCTTTGTTTCGTCTTCTCCTTTGCCCGTGTCAACTAACCCCGGGCTGGTTCAACTGTCCGACAATGCGAGTGCCGGCTGCTGCATATGTCATGTCTGCGCTTGGCTCGGACGACACAATGCAGCTAGCTGGCTAGTGCACGGAGTTGCTGCCAAAAGACTAAAAAATGCCAAGCTAGCAAAAGAGCCAGTTGCCAGGAAGAAGATGACTCCACAAGAGCTCTTGTATCCCCGGGTTTTGGGCACGGAAGATTCCAGCGCGGCAGGTAAGAGCTTAGAGTTCCTGCTCTTGCCCCGTCAGTAAAAGCCTTGTCACGGACACGAGGAGAGGGTGTGGGGGAGGGGGGGGGGGGCAGATGGGTAGGGTTAGAAAGCCTCGGCACACGACGATACCCGCTTGCACATCTTCATCTTCCAATGGCAAGCCACCGCCATGTGAACGGAAGTAAACATGTGAAAAAAAAAAAGTTGGGGGCTTAACAGATTCAGCATCGATAGATGAGCTAAAAGAGAGAAGGGCAAGGGAAGGGCGGAGAAGCCACAGCCTTCTCCGGCAAGCGCTCCTCAGACTCCCCTCGACGAGGTGCAGTCCAAGGGCCGGCCCAACGCTCCAATTCGGGCAAGGTCACTGAAGCGTGGAGAAGGGGATTCTGGCATGGATTCGGTTTTGGCAAAAGGGGAGCAGTCTCATGGGATAATGGAACTGGGCATCCCACCCTCGCTGCCTCTTACAGCATCAGCGAACCCTTGTCACGGCCCTCTTTCTTCAGAATATCCGCGTCAATACAAGTCTTTTGCTCTGAATCCTATATAACTCCCTTGCCATCCCCCTCTTTGTGAAGATGTCTTCGTCGTCGCCGCACCAGATCAAAAGGCTTGTTTGTGCAAAGGTCTTCTCCTCCTGGCTCTTGTATTAAGCAGTACGCCGTTTCCGACTCATAATGAAGTTCCTGTTACTTGCTGCTGCGGTCCTCCCGCTGGCATCTGCTCTCACTATTCCTGAGAAGCGCATCACCACTCCCGCCAACGACGCCTTGTCTGTACCCCCATCTGGCCTTGGGTCGGCCGAGGACGCGTCTGCTCTCACTGTTCCGGAGAAGCGCATCACCACTCCTGCCAATGACCCCTTCTATGTGCCCCCCTCTGGCTTCGAGTCGGCCAAGCCCGGTAGTGTGCTGCGTGAGCGCCGCGTCGTGGCTTCGTTCTTCGGTCTCATTCCCGCTCCCATTGAAGCTCATCAGCTGCTCTATCGCACCACGGCCATTGACGGCTCTCCCATTGCCACCGTCACTACCATCTTCAAGCCGCTCTTTGCCAAGCGCGACCGCTTCATCTCCTTCAACACTGCCTACGACTCGTCGTCCACCACCTGCAACCCCAGCTACCAATACCGCTTAGGTTCCCTCCAAACAGACCTGATCTCGTCACTCGAGTTCCTCGTCATTCAAGCCTACCTGCTCTCGGGCTACACTGTCGCTTCGCCCGACTACGAGGGTCCTGATGCGGCCTTTACACCCGGCCGTCTCTCGGGCATGGGCGTTCTTGACGGCATCCGCGCCGTCGTCAACTATGGCCCTAAAATCGGCCTCGACAAGAACCCCATGGTTGTCAATACTGGTTACTCTGGTGGCGCCATTGCCAGCGGTTGGGCAGCTTCCCTCCATCCTACTTACGCTCCCGACATCAACCTCAAGGGCGTCCTCGCCGGCGGTACACCTGCAAACCTCACCGAGGTTCTTCTCTACGTCGATGGCACCGTGGTTGCGGGCTTCCTTCCAGGTGCCCTCGGCGGCCAGCTTATGCCCTCGGCCTACGGCGCGCGCCTCAAGCCGCTCTTCGACAAGATCCTCGCCCCCGGCGGCAAGGAAGCTCTGGCTCTCGGAACCAGCCAGTGCGCGCCGGTCAATATCCTTGCCTTTGCTGGCAAGTCCGTCTTCGATCCCAACTTCCAGACCCTCGGCAAGGACCTACTTAACGATAAGGATCTTATATGGGTCTTTAATCAGAGCACTATGGGCCTAAACAAGAACGAAACGCCCACGGTACCCGTGATGATGTATCATTCTCCAGACGATGAGGTTATCCCCTTTTCCGGCGCTGACAGTCTCCGCAAGCGCTGGTGTGATTACGGTGCTAATGTGCGCTTTGTCAACTACGCTGCCGGCGGCCACATCACCGGCGAGGTGATTGCTGTTATTGATGCTCTCAAATTTACCGCCGATGCCTTCAGCGGCTCGGTGCCTGGTGGTTGTGCCAGTAGGACGGTTCTAGACGACAAGCTGAACCCGCTGGCTCTTGGCCTCTCTCTCGAACCTGTCCTTGCCGGGCTTATTAATATTCTGCTGACGTTGGGTAAGAAGGATACCAACTGGATCAATGGCCTGTCTCAGGGCAAGTACATATAATGGCAAGGTTGTTGCCGCATTTGTAGATGAGTCCGTTACCAATATTGTGTATATCTGCAAATGAATGAATTACATATCATCTCAGACTATGAACATCGTCAACGTATGCAAATGAGAGAATTACATTACATCTCGGACTAACAATATTGTGTGTATATGCATTAATGAATTCTATACCATCTCAGACTACCCATATCGTGTATATATACGAGTGAATCAATCATCTACCGTCTCAGACCACCATCAAAACTGCATAACGGCTTAAAGAGAGATTGGACCAGCACCTACTATGCAACCTCACCAATCTGCTGCTTCGCCAATCCTTTATTCCAGCTTTTCGCACTCATATACAGCAGTGCAAGAGCCCCGACCAGCGGCCAGGTATCAAAAACGACGCTCAACACATGAATATACGTAGGTGCGCCGAGTTCAGTAACCACCACCCAGCCAAACCTCACATTGCAGGCAAGTTGCGTCAAAGTAGAAAACACCATAAGAATGCCGCCAAACCCAGCCAGCTTTGCGGGCTTATCCAGTCCCTCAACGCGCACGCTTCTTCTCACCGTGGCGGCCGCCACCGCCGTCGCAAAAACGGCGACGGCGGCCATGACGCAATGCAGCACCAGGCCAATATACGCGGCGACATGCGCAATGTCGACGGCCTTGACTCGGCCGACGCGATGGGTAGCAAAGTGGTGCCGCGTGGTTTCGAGCGCGAGGATGACGCTGGCGAGGGCAGCGACCAAGATTCCGAGTAGGTAGGCCGCCGTCAAGCACACCTCGGGCGCTTTCCCGCTTCGTCTCGCCGTCGACATGGAAGCGCACGTGGCAACAACCGTGATGACGAGCAGCGTCTGCGTAATGTGGTGGAACCAAGAGCTGATAGCATCGGTGTAAATGCCAGCACTTTGCTGCGTTCTTCTAGTCTGGGATGTGGCAGCGCGGCCACGCTCGTCGACTTGTGCTTGCGTGCGATGCAGCAGCGCCCAAATCACAGATGAGCATACCCCCATGATGCAATGCCTTTTTGACACGGGGGGTTTCGTTAGCTTTACGACGCTCCCACGGTATTTCGGTATGCGGCGCGTTCACTTACAGGATGAGAGATGTGGCCGACGCTTTTAGCCATGCTGCGCGGCGGCGGCTAGGGAACTGCAGCCTAGCGACAAATAGGACGAAACATACTGCGAGGCCAGCGAGGAGCGCGAAAAAGTAGAGTACGGCGGCTGCTGTTTCATTGCGAAACAATGAGAGCGCATTTTGTCTTAATCCCTGATCATCGCCATCAGAGGTCGATGACATTGCGAATAGCCTCTGGATATATAGTCTGGCAAGGGATGCAGCAGTATTGTATCAGGGAGGGCCAGAAGCAGCACTCATCAAGTACACGGCGGTAGATGCGGTTGCCCCCGGCACGTTCGAGATTAGGCTGCGCAGTATGTTTGTAAACAAGCGAGACGAGGCTGCAAAGGCTGGCCGCTGTTTTGGCAGACAATACATAACTCTGGAGGATCAAAAGGCGATATTGTAGTAGGCAGCTTTCGGAAAGAAATTGTGACGGAAACTGCGCAAGACTCAGGGATAAAAAGTCTCCCTTCAACATGGCACAGCATCGTGGAGTCAGTCATGTGCCAATGTAACATTGGGTTGAATGGTAACCTGCGCGGATATAGTATTCCCGCTGAGAGGCTAGTGAGGCTCTGCAATTGGCCCTAGCGAGCGGCTAGATTGAATTATAGTACTCCGTACCATAGACTTGTGGTCGTTTCTCCACAGACGCGCCACAAAGCTTTACGACTTGAGCGGCCAGTGGAAAGTAAAGCATTACTTTTCTTAGCGAGCCTAGGCTGAGAGTCATTCTGTACTCATGATTGTGCAAAGGAACAAGTCGTCAAACACGTTGACGAATAGTGTAGGAGCCTGGTGTACTCAGTATGAGAGTAGTGGAATAGCAGAGTAGTAAAACAAAGCTGTAAAGTAAACTACCCAGATAAAGCTCAACACTCGCACGCAAGGGCTACCTTTGTGCTGCGACGTCGCACCGCCTTCCGTCCACCTCTATTTGCCCCGAGCGTCTTCTTTTATGTTTATGCGTGGGCGCTGCTTGGCACGGGCAAACAGGGCTCACGCGGCCCGGATGCATTTTGCATGCCAGCATCAGAACTTCTGAGGGTGCACAACAGGGGTTCGCACCTGGCTTCTTGCTCCGTCAGAGGTGATGCCGTTGTATCGCTCGACGCTCAAAGAAAACATGGCGGCCGCAAGGGCGAGTACCGTGAAGAACAGCAAAATTTGGCCGAGAGAAACGGCTCTGAGAGTTCTTGTTTACGGCGCCACGAGCAGTTGATTGATGGTCCTCTTGGAGCACAGCACGTCGGATACATCTGCATCACACGTCCGCGGGCCCCTCAACAGCGCACCATAGCGAATAAGCTTCCATAAGCCGGGCACCTCTCGAGGCCGGCGCCTAAAAAAAAACGGTTGTGCTTTTTCGAAATAGGGCCGCCTGCTCGAGCAGGCGCGGATCGGTGTGCACGCCCCCCTAGCAATGGATATGCGGTCGGAGAAGAGCGCGGCAGGCGCGGTTAGCCCGGTAAATATATTTGCCCATCCTTGCGGGGGCAGCATTGCGGTTCTTCCACGGGACCAAGGGCCGCTCGAGGCGGCGCAAGCAGAAGCCCTCTCGTCATCAACCCGACCCGCGTCAAGTGGCGGAGTAAGAGAAGACGCCGCGCCGCGCCGTTGGAGAATGGAGGTGGAGACCTTATCATTAGCGGAGCAGCTTCTGGCTGGCTCTCGGCACTCGTCACAGGGCAGGGCTCATCTGTGTAGAAGAAAATAATGAAAGACGAGGGCCCAACTGAGAAATAGAAGAATTAGCCTCATTTTGATAGCAGACTGAGCATGACAGCAGTTTGAAGGCGTGCTTGTCTTGTAGAAGCTGAGAGGGGTTGTACGCAGTGACGCTGTTTGTGTGTGGCTTGGGCAGAGCTTGTGTGGAGCATCGCTCAACCTGTTTTGTACAGGAACTAAAATTGCAGATAGAGACGGACAACGAAATTCTGGGAAAAAAGTATAATAATAGATATTACAGTAGATTCAACACAATCTGCAGAGAAATATGTAATATCGACGCTCTCGACGTGGCAGCAACTGCATTGCCCTCGGCTCTATATCTTACCCCCCGGCCGTGGTGGCGTGGCGCTACTGTGGCTTGGGCATTTGGCTCGCCCAGATGGCGAACAAGCTCCAAGCTGTTTCCGTGCCTTTGCATCCTCGCCCGACATTGCATTTCGTCCTACAAACAAAGTCCTGCAGCGCTCCAGGGTGACAGCTACAGTGCATTGAATCAACCATCGCTTTTCATTTGACCCTCTCAAATCGCCCCGGATTCACTACCCCGCCGACACCCTTTCACTCCAGCCAGCACGCCACCTGTCACTTTGTCAAGCAGTCTTTCGCAGCGTGCTCGCACCAACGTTGAGCCTCGCCATCTCTAGATTTGCACATCACCATGTTCTTCCAGGGATCAATTCAGCAAGGTATCTCGACGGCGGTCGACCAGCAGAAGTTGTTGCTGTGTTTCGTAACCGGTATGAGATGCTCATTGTGAAGCAGGCAGCCGCCCTGTGACGCAACTCTAACAAACCGCAGATGACAACGACGAGAGCCAAACATGGGAGAATGAATACCTCCAAGATCAATCTGTATGTCCCCATGCAAGATGGTAAATATACGCATTTATTAACCCAGCACAGATCAATGGCCTAATTACCACCAAGGCCGTCGCGTTGCGTCTCAAAGCAGGCTCTGACGAGGCCGGCTATCTGGCTCAAATCTTTCCACTGCCCAAGACACCCACCATTGTCGTCATGAAGCATGGTGAGCTCAAGGAGTACATTGCCTCTGGCACGACCAAGGAAGACTTTCTCCGACGACTAGCCAACGCTTTCTCCACTGGCAACGCTGCCGCGCCTACGCCCGCAGCCTCCACACCCGCTGCTGGTGCCGCGACCGCCGCCGCAGCCCCGACGCCCGACGACGAAGCCGCAGCACCCTCATCATCCTCCATTCCTTCTGGAAGCCCAGAGTCAGACGGTTCCGAGAATGTCCGACGCATTCTTGCCGAGAGGGCGGCCAAAGCGCAAAAGGATGCTGCCGCGCGTAAAGTCAAGGAAGCCGAGGCTGCCGCCGCCGCTGCCGCCACTACTGCCAAGGGCAAAGGTAAAGCTGTGGCAAACTCGGAGCCCGCGCCGTCGTCTCAAACTGCCGCTCAGAAAGAGGCGGCCGAGCTGATCAGGAAGAATAGGGCTCAGCAAAACGACGAGCGCCGCAGGATTCTAAAACGAATTGAAGATGACAAGGCAGCTCGTCGCGAGCTCGCCGCGCATCGCAAAAAGCAAAGGGAAGAGGGTCGTGCCGCCGCCGTGGAATCAGACGCCAAAGAACAGCAGCAAGCCAGGGCTGCGTCTCGTTCAAGTACAAGCAGCCCCAGCGCCCTCGCCGCGATCCAAGTGCGACTGTCGGACGGTTCCACGCTCAGAACCAAGTTTCCGGCCACTGAGAGCATCAAGGATATCCGAACCTGGGTCGACAAAGAGCGCTCTGATGGCCAGGGCCCGTACTACTTCAAGCAGATTCTCACACCGCTTCCGAACAAGAACATTGACACCACAGAAGAGGATAAATCACTTCGCGAGCTTGGGCTCTCTCCGTCGTCTACGCTTCTGTTGATTCCAATTCAGCGATTCGCCGCGGCATACGAGGCACAGTGCTCCTCGCAAGGCTTATTTAACCAGATGATGGTTCTTCTTTTCGGTGTTTTCACCTGGCTCCAGGGTCTCCTTGGCCTGGGTGGCGCGGCGCCCCCGCCAGGAGAGCAAGCCCCAAGCCAGCAACCAGCCAATTCGCCGGCGGCTCTACGAAACCAGCGTGTGCAAGCCTTTCAGAATCCAAATGATAGACGTGGCGATCAGCAACTGTACAATGGCAACTCGGTAAGTACGTTCAGTTATACGGTGCTTTTCATCCCTAACATGTCCAAGTTAAACTTCGAGCCTCGGCCAGATGAGGATGAGAAGTGAGAACCCTTGCTCAGGACTCTGCGGATTGTATTTCAGTTGGAGCGGACTACTTGAATAAATGTACACATTTGTCAAATGGAGAAAACAATGCCAAGCATATGCCACATTTTGTATTGTACATTGACTGCATTGGAGCAAACGGCCTGTTGCCACATGCCACTTGGTCTCCGTGTTGCTGTCATCTTTCCTTCATCTTTCCTTTCTTGCTTCTCTCCTCTTGTAAATCAACCGATCTGAGTGTATCGTGTGTCGCTTCATGCTTCGCTTTCTATACATTTGAGAAACGGCCGGTTCCTCCTTCATCACACCCGTTTGCTAGCTCCCCGATCGCTGGCGTCTAGTACGGGGCGGCGGCGGCCTGGCAGGCCTTGAGCTGCTCAAGGTACCAGTTGCAGATTTGCATGTTGCCGCCGTTATCGTCCATGCACTTGGTGAAGTTTGTGGCCGCGCCGGCGCAGTTGTTCATCTGCTGCTGCTGAGGCTGCTGCTGCTGGGCCTGGACCTGCTGGGGGGCGGGCTCCGACGAGCCGCCGCCGCCGAACAAGCCGCCGAGGGCGTGGCCGACCGAGGAACCAATCGCGACACCGCTGGAAGTTGTTAGTCTTGAATCCTCCAAGAAGAAAAGTTTGGAGCTCTGGGGTGTTTTGCGGAGAGTATGAGGGGATGGCACAGAAACCACAGCTCTGATCCTTCAATCCGCTCTTTGTAGCAAAAAACAAGAAAGCCGCGGCTTCGAGGGGGTATAAAACACTTACGCAGCGGTGCTGGCCATCTGGCCAAACAAACCAGGGCCCTGCGACTGTGCAGGAGCCTGCTGGTACTGCTGAGGCGGCGCTGCCATGGTTGTAGCCGGACGAGCCTGCTGCGGCGCGGGCGCAGGGGCGGCGGCGGTCGGACGCGTCGGGGCGCGGGCGGGAGCGCGGGCGGAGGAGCGTTGGCGAGGCATTGTGTGAGTTTTTGGTAGGATTTGTTGAGTCGTTCGTTGCGAGAGAGAGAGAGAGGCGTGGAGGTGCTGTGAATCGGACAACAAAAAGGGTTCCTGGTGATTGGGAAATGGAGAAATGGAAGGTCGGGGAATGGTAATCCGCAAAGACCGGTTGGTGGCGAGGAGTAGCCAATCAGGTATGAAAGCTGGCCCACTGGGCTGGGCGACAACTTACAAGGTTACTGCAGCATTATTTCCGATGGCAACTTCTTCAACACGACACATCGATGGACAGGAATAGATTACTAAATCGAATTATGAAATTATTTAACGAGAATCTGTTTGCCATGTGGCTTTGGAACCTCGTCAATGACCATCTGCAGCAGTGACTACCGTGGCACAATTGCTCCCTCCGGCTCTGGCAACTGAAGGAAATCAAACAGGCAAACCAACAAGTTAGGCTATGCGTCTTTATTGAACCCAAACTGTCATGAGGCCACAAGATTCTCGAACAAAGCCCCTCACCAACACCCGCTGCTTCTTATGCTTTGTTACAAAAAAAATCGTCGAGGTACAAGTAGTAAACCTGCCAGAGCGACCCCCGGTCCCTCGGCTTCTCGCGGGGTTTCCCGACGCGTCGTCGTCCATCACCCGTCATCGTAGCACGTCTCGCAAATCATCCTGATGATGTACCCCTGGCAGAGGTACTCGGGCGTCAAGAGATGGCAGCATCTGAACATACCCTCGGGCGTCGTCGTGGCGCCGCACAGCAGCATCTCCTCGTGGACAATGTGGCCGCAGATGCCGTAAAAGGTGTACTGGCCGCAGATGCAGTACCCGCGCGATTCCAGAAACAGCGCCGCCCACGTGCGGATCGATTCACTGATCTGGTTTATGGTGATTTGCGTCGCTGGCAGCGGAGGAAACTGCGGTTGTGGATGCATGGAGGGAGGCTACCACGGGGGAGGGACAGGAAACCTTTTCTCGCAATGCTTGGGTTAACAAGTGCCAAAAGTACACGGGGCTTTCGAAAAGATTCAGGGCTTACAAGAAGGTGGCGGTCTTTTTCCCGGCCTCTTTTTCTTCTAAAGGATCCAAAAGAACAAAAGGCTGGTTCATTGACCTGGGAATAGACTGGCAGCAATAGTGGCATAAAGCTGCTCTATTTGTATGCACGACAACCTTTACGTTGGGCAACAAGACGATGCCTGTGCGACACGCCAAACCTGTACAACAACTGGCACACAATGACACGTCCGGGTTAAAGCGTGAAAGATGCCAGACTTTGAGCCGTGATTGGTTCACCTATTGCAGCTTGTCTTACAAGACTATCATGTCAGTGAGGCTATCGTCCTTCTCTCAGGGCCATACATTTCATGACAGTACCACGCAATCATTCTGTTTCTCAACAACTTTACATTTCTTCGTCAAAGCGTTGGGCGACACGTGCAGAAACCAACGACACAATAATGGATGGGGCCAATAAAAAAGAGAAGCTACAGAAGGCCATGATCGACATGTTCTAGAAGACTTATTAGGCGCGTGGCAAGTGCCGATTCGGCGCTGTCACGTTGCACAACCAGACGGCTGTGGATTGGTCCGCCCACTGCCTCATCAACGTTCAAGTGCCGTCGGCAAGTAGATCTCTCCTACAGCCCCTTGTCTGTTCAAAGCTCGGTTAGGAGAGTAGCTAGCCGTGCCATAGCCAGTGAGACTCTGTCAAGCTTAAGGCCTACATCACAGTCTAATCACGAGTTTTCTTTCGCGCGAAGAAGCAGAAAAGATGATCAAATTGCCCTTATCCTAAAACCCAAACGCCGTGCCATGTATGCATTCCGATTCACCTGCAAGATTGCCACGTATAACACTGCCAGCACATGTTGGCAGCCCGAGCACACTGCAGCTAGGTAGCGACAGCGCTGCACTTTTTGCTGCGCGCGCTCTCTTCCCTTGCGACTTCATCTTCTGCTCCTGGCCTTGCCCTTGTGCTTTGACTTGTTGACGCCCTTGCCATTGTCAGCCGAGCTGGTCGCCGAATCATCCACAGGCCGCTTTCGTCCCTCGACAGATTTCAGCAGCGCCTTTGCGCGCTCTTCGGCAATTTTTTCGGCCAGTCTGGCGCTGATTGCCTTGTTGTCGCTCTTTAAGAAGAAAAGGGTCAGTCGTGTTGATGAAAAGGCAAAAAAAAAAACATTGGGGGGTGATCAAGACTCACGAGATCTGCCTTGAGGAAACGCGCCGCGGCTTCTTGGTTCACTGTTGTGGTCCGCTGGCCGACGGGCTCTTCAATAGCCTTGATCTTGCCGAAATATTGCTGCACGCGCTTGAGCTCAGCATATACAGCGTGGTCCTGCGCATCTGCGCCTTGCAGCTTGAGTGCGGCTGAGAAGACCGTCATGAGTATATGGCGTGCTGGGGTGCTGCGGAGGGACTTTGAATAGACTCACAGAATAGCAATGATTCTATCGAGTAAGCGGCTAGGGTAAAGAGCTTCGCCTTGTCCAGCAGCGGCAGCTGTGATGAAATCTCCTCCATGTTGCCGAGCAGTGGCGCGAGCGCCTCCTCCAAGTTGTCCAGCTGCGAATCCAGCTTGTCGAGATCGCGTGTGATGTCTTTGACGTCTGCCATGGTGCATTAACCAGTCGAGAATTACAGATTAATTTTATAGTTATCCGATCCGATGCCTGTGTGCAACGGTCGCTGGCTCGCCGAGCTTCTTCTGTTCGCTCTTGGTCGACTTTTCAGTGCACTTGGCCGAGTTATGCGCTTAGCGGGGAGCCACATCCCACCCGCCGAAGATGCACCCCCGGCTAATCTGGTGCTGCTCAATGCTGACCATTCAAAACACCCTTCATTCGCCGCCTCCGAAAAACTCCCGTGTCGCCATCATCGAAGCACATTGTCACAACCCGCACACGACGCAACCCTTCGCACAGCTCACACTGCCACGGTCTTTCAGTCGCCGAATCGAATGCAATCTGAATAACTCCTGCATCTAGCTATTCGCCGCTGGCCCCCCACCCTCTCTCAGCCACGAGCTCGTCTTGCACGTGGCTCTAAACCCTCAAAGTGGCTCGTTTACCTCGCCCTCGGGTGTCCATAAAGGACTTGCACAGACAAATATCATGTACGCGAGATAGTCAATGCTTCGTTTCCAGGGCCGCGCGGTGCTACGGTACCGTGACGGGCGCCGGCACGGACACGCAAAGCTCTCGCGGCGATCCCGAGCCACCGTGGCGGCCGAAGCAACACAAAGCCGCGACATCTGGATTGGTCGAGCCGGCAGTAATACGAAAAGGGGATGGACAGCCACTATACGTACCGTCGGTCAAGCTGTCGCCCGAGGCGTCAAATTCGCCCACTGTTCATAAAATTCATATCCTCGGCGAGGACGCGCGATCAAAGTTTATCGCACATGCCCTCTCTGGCGTCTACGCTTCGGTTGAGCGACTCGCATGGACACGTCCCTCAAACAAATATCGATATCTTCAGCGGTTCGACAAGGACGGCACAGCCACTTTTGAGCCGCTCAGTGTCGGGCGGCAGAAACTCGCCAGCAGGGAGGATACACACATTGATGAGCTAGTCGTGTCGAGCGAATCCGCTCAGGGCGCCCTCGAAGCCCTCGACGCAGTCAAACATCGGGTGGATAACGACACAACAGTCTGTCTCATGACGGAGGGCCTTGGCGTCCTGGACGACGTTCGGCAAAAAATATTTGCCGTACCAGAAAAGGAGCCGACATTCTTGTTGGGCAACATGAGCTCCAAATTCGTCTTTAACAGAAATTTTGACTCGGTTCGACAACTGCGCCACGGCGTCTGGAACATCACCTCGGTGCAGCGAAGCGCCGTCATGTCGACGACGGAGCAGCCCAAGATCGAGACGCAGACCAACTTTGTCAAGTCGCTGCAGGCGGCCAAGCTCCTCCACACCGAATACACCCCCTTTGACAGCTGGTTCCGCTACAAGCTACCAGGTATCATCTTCGACTCGGCCGTCGAGCCCGTGTGCCTGCTCCTCAACGTGCCCTACGCGGGCTTACTGCAAAACGCTAGCGCGCGCAAGCTCATCAGCAGCCTGCTCGAGGAGATTGTCTCGGTGCTGCGGCTCATGCCCGAGGTTGGGCGCGGCGAGACGCTGCACGAGCTGCTCGACGTGGACCGCGCGAAAAAGGCACTGTACCGCCGCATCCTGCACCACCGCAGCCGCGAGAGCAGGCTGGTGCGCGACATTCGCGTGGGCCACCCCGTCAACGTGGACTACCTGAACGGGTACTTTTTGCGCCGCGCGCACGCGCTGGGCGTCAAGGTGCCGACCAATAAGATGATGTGGGATCTGGTAAAGGCCAAGAATGCGATCCAGGCCCAGGAGCGCGAGTCATATATCCGCATCGAGGAGACGTCGGTGACGCCAGAGATGGAGGATCAACATACATTAAGGTCTAGCTACTAGACTCTGTACAACTATGTACATCTTTTTTTTTTTTTTTTTTTTTTGGCTGTACAAGATTATAAACAACTTGACTTATTGCATACTTCGGCACCTAGTCATATATACATGTTTTTTTGGCTTACAAGATCATGATAACTTATATACATGCATATTTCGGCAACCTGCGGCGTGGTTCAAGCTGCCAAAAATCTTTATGTTTTTTTTATTCAACTATACATAAATTTCAAAAGTAATTCTTTTTTGCTATACATGAATTCCAACTAGTTCTTTACTTTGGTCAACTCAATCCCCTGGTACAAAGGCGTGCACTTGACGGCCGGGCCCTTGCCGTCCAGCTCAAACACGAGCTCGCGCACCGGCTGACCCGCCCAGCGCTGCTGGTCCGTGTAGACAAAGTCGCCGTTTGAGTGGTAAAAGCCCGTCCAGGGCCCCGTCCTGGCCGCCTCGTACGTCGGCGTCTGGTGGTAGGTGGAAGCGATAAACGCCACCTGCCGCGGTCTTCCATCCTCGCCACGGCGCACAATGGACTGCTCGAGACGCGGCGGGTCGCTGCCGAACCAGACCTTGAGGATGTTGGTGCCATTGTACGTCCACTCGGTAATGACCAACCCCGAGTGCACGTCGGTGGGGTCCGTCGACGCGTTGAAGCCAATCGTGAGCGACGCAGAGACCTTGCCGCCCGCCAAAGACTTGTACTTGCCGATGAAATTGCGCCGGGCCTCGGCGAGCGCTTCCGCTTCGAGCGCCGGCAGGACCGTCGCAGTGACGGCGTCGAGGATGCCGAGGGCAATGTCGGAGCGCAGCGGGGCCGCCTCGGCGCTTGCGGCGTTGAGGAGCGCGAAGCCGGCATCGTACTGCGGAATTAGGGCCAGCGCGGCACCGTGGTTGCCGGCGTCGCCCAGCTTGGTGTACATATCGGTGACCCGGCCCGTGCCGGGGTGCACGAAGCGGTAAATCTCCCAGGGAGCGCCGATGGAGTAGCTGAGGCTCGGGGTGTGCGACACGGGCTTCATCCAGCGGCGCGTCGCCTCGGCAGGGAGTAGAGTGCTGTTGAGGATGCCGAGGCCGAGGCGCTGCAGGTCGCCCAGGCTTGACAGAACGCCGCCTGACGGGACCGTGGAGGGAAAGGCGTCGAGCGCGAGGTAGGCCGCGGGCGCGCCGACGACGACCTCGCGCGGCAGCGTCGCGTTCTGGCTCTTTGTGCTCGACGACGACATGTTGAGCGGCGTGAAGACGGAGGAGCGGTACACGTCAGCGATGGACTTGTTGGTGAGGTCAGAAATGGCGAGGCCGAGGAGCATGAAATTCAGGTCCGAGTAGACGGGCGTGCTCCAGGGCAAAAAGTTGGGTGGGAGGTCCTTGAGGGAGGAGATTATTTCAGCGGTCGTGCAGTCAAAGCTGGAAGGATCATTGTACAGCTTGGCGACGCAGGCCCCGAGAGTGCTGGTATTGACGACCGGGCCGCCCACTGCCGATGCCAACGATTCATTGTAGCTGTCGCCGAGGAAGCCCAGCTGTCAAAAGGTTAGCTAGCTGTCGACGCAATCAAAGGCCAGGTGGACGCAAAGCTCACTGTCGGTAAGCCACTAAGCTGCGAAGCCAGTGCCCAGGGAGTAACCTTGTCCCATTCTATCGCCCGGATAACGTCCGCATTTTCCCTCTGTCGCTTGAAAGCAGGATTTGAGCAGCGCGAGAGGCCGGTGCCAGTCCTTATCGCTCAGCTGCAGCAAGCCGGCAAAAGTTGTGATGAGCTTGGACACGGACGCGATGCGGTATATGCTGTCCTCGTCCACTCTCCGCGTGCCGACGACCGCAGCCTTGACCTCGGGCGCCGTGTGGTGATACTGCAGTTTCAGAGCCAGGGGGTCGTTGAGCGAAAACAGGCCCACGGAAAAGGTGACATTTTCGACGCCCGCAAACGCGGCGGACGCCGAGGCATTGAGCTTGCCCTGCAGATACCGGTCCAAGGTCGAGGTGAGGTTCTTCCAGCCGGCGTGGACCAGGCTGTGGTTGCTGCTCAGATCAGCTGGCGTCGGGTAGGTGGGTGTGGTGAAGTCTGCTATAGCCACGCTGCTGTACATGGCAGCAATGGTAGAAAGCACGTGGGAGGGACGCATAGTGAGCTCTGCCTCGGGATGCTCGTAGAGATGTTCCGAATACCAGTCTTTGCTGGGACAACTGAGCTCACAGCCGCCCAGCTCATCGCACCTTGGCGGCCATACTTATACCAGCTGTCAATCGTATGACGTATTAGGTGCATGCAGGCTTACACGGATCCATTTCGCCCAACTACTATGAGAAAACCGTTGCAACTCGGGCACTGACAAGGTTCAATCGTTGCGTAGATCTCTGGCCAGATGGGGCATTCGCCGACAGGACACAGCCATAGGCCATGACGCTGATGAGGCTCTGGGGCTGCATGGCTTGTGAGCACGTGCCCATCTAAGTAGCTGACGAGGCGCTGGGCAGTGGCCAGCCCAGGGCACTGGGAGGTCTCTGACGAAAAGTCTTGCCGTCATGATAAATGCGCGAGAAAAGAGGCCATTGTCGCAGCGCAGGGCATGATTGTAGATGAAAAATGAAAGTCATAAAAAGAGGAGGGCAACCCAATAAAGCCAACAGTGGCTGCGATAAGGTGGCGCAGCCGATGTACATGAACCAAGCTTACAGGCAAGACGGTGCTTACTTCAAGGGTTATTGATTGCGACAAATTTATTAGTTATTAGATTAGCCAACGAAATAAAACCGAGTATATTGACTTTTCTTTTTCTTTTTACGCAAGAGCGTGCTCACAGCCCGTGAACCTGATTCACCAAGTCAGCACTCGCACTCTTTTCTGACGTCTGATAAGATGCACAGGCTAAGTGACAGATACTTGGAGGCCTGCAGTTAAAAATACCTTGCTAGAAGAGAATTAACTGAAACCGACAGAGCTGAATATTATCTCATGTTATTTCCATAATCTGATTTGTACATGCTTCAATCCAATGGTTTCGTGACACTCATTATGTAATTCACTGAATGCCCCTCTAATCTTGCAGCTATTTACCATTCTGCCCCGCCGCGGGGGCTGTCTTGCCCGTTTGCACAAAACGCTGTCGCAATGGACGATTCCGAGCTTGAACAGGTAATATCCACAACACCTTGTACATCATCGCAAGACTCTCACACGCGGCTTAGATTCGCAAAGCCCGCCTCGAGCAGCTCAAGGCGCAGGGCGGCGGTGCTGGTGGCAGCCGTCAAGGCGGCGGCGGCGGCGCACAAGACCAGGAGCAAAAGCGGCAGTAAGTTCCATGCCACACGCCTCCAGCAGATCACAACACGATGGCCGGGGAAGACGGGACCCCCCCTCTGACGAACTGTACACACAGGCAACAAGACGACGCCCGACAGAGCATCCTCAACCAGATTTTGCAGCCCGAGGCCGCCGACCGCCTGGGCCGCATCCGCCTCGTCAAGGAGGAGCGCGCGACCGAGATTGAGAACCGGCTGATTGCGCTGGCGCAGTCGGGCCAGCTGCGGCAAAAGGTGACGGAGGAGCAGCTCAAGGAGCTTCTGAGTGCGGTTGCGGACAAGAAGGAGGAGGAGAAGATTGTGGTGAGCCGGCGCAAAGTCTGGGACGACGATGACGACCTTTTCGACCTATAACGAGCAGCTGCGCGGTGTGAGTTTTGGAACCGCAGATACGAGCAGAATACTATACCTACAAGCTTGCCTATGAAATTAAAGTGACTTGCACCGAGCCCTTGCACTAATGACTATTAATGATTCGGTATGGTGAATGTACAAATGAGCGCTGTGATGCTACGCTGTTATTACAATAGTTACAAGGCAAACAACACCAGGCATCCGAGCTACGCAGTCTGCTTTGCCCGCTTCTTGCGCTCCGCCCGCTCCTTGGCCCTCATCTCTCGCAGGTCGGGCGGCTGCTCGATGCCGAGCTCCCCGCGCAAATCATGCACGCTGCGCTCCAGCTGCTCCTCCCAGTACACGTTAATCACCTCCTTGCTGCGCGCCCCGTTGCGCAGCGCCCACGGCAGATAGATGCTCCAGAATCTACCGCGCTCCTGCTTCTTCATGGTCGCGACCGCCAGCATGCTCAGCCCCGTCATGGGCAGCAGCGTGTTGGCAAACTCAAACGCCTTGAGCGCCACCTCGCCCTCCTTGACGACGGGCAGGCCGGTGACGGCGTGGAAGAAGTCGTGGCACTCGCGGTAGCGCTGCATCACGTACGCGCACTCCTCGTCGTCAATGTAGCGCACGGCCGAGCGCGTGTCGGGCGTCACGCCCTCGCGGTCCAGCCAGTCGACGTAGGCGCGGCCGACGGTGCCGGGCGCCAGCGCGCGGAGACGCGTCATGGACAGCGTCTTGGAGGAGATGCGCGGGCGGTCGCGCAGGATTCGGCGGCCGGTCGGGTCGGCGAGCATGGCGTCGCGGAGGCGGTAGATGAAGTACGGCGTGGCCGTCGCCTCGCCGAGGGCTGCGATGAGGTCTTGTGTGTTTTGCGGTCAGCGGGTGGTGAGTGAGCGGGCAGATGGGGTAGGCTTAGGTAGGGGTAAGGGTTGGGTGGGAAGGGAAGGATGTACCGTGGCGGTAGGGGTTGATGAGCGACATGACGCCGGAGCCGAGGGCAAGGCCGGCGCGCTCGATCCGGGTCAGCGGCACATGGCCCTCGTAGTTGGGCGGCGGCCGGTTCAAGACGGAAAAGGCGCGCGGGCCGGAGACGCCGCCGCACGCTGCGCACGTCCTGGCCTGTAGTGCCCGGCGGGCAACAGGCCGGAAATGCTGTACGGAAGTCATTGTGTCCTTGGCGACGTGCGTGAGGCTGCTGACGTGTTTGAGGCAATGGTTAAAGTGGTCAAGAGAAGCCCCGAAGCTGGTTCCAAGTCAGGCCACTCTTGGTGGTGGGGCTGCAGAGCCGCAGCGATGCACGATTGGGACACCTTCACAGGTCCGGCAAAGGCAGCCGCCGATCCGATCTCGCTTCCTTGCGTGTGCTTTCCTATAAGTCTCTTGTGACAATTAACATGCCTGTGATTTGTGAAAAACTCTCTATAGATGTTCAGGGTAGTGGCTACGCTCGTTGACACAGCATCGAGGGTGGCATCACCACCGTTCTTGGTCACGGTTAAGGCTAGTATATACTTCTATGCGTATTCAATATCAAAGGCCGTATTACTGAAGGAGTGGTGTGAGAGGTTTTCTTGTACATGAAGAATCATGCGTCAAGACGTATGACCATCTTATATCAAGCACTTGGGAAGCGTTGATCTACGGACAGGCCCAGTGGTGGAAAAGGAGAAATGAATAACTCGACAAAAACAATAATGTGGCTAGGAATTTGTACAGCCGAAACGCTTTCTACTCTTTTTCGCGTCATTGCCGACTGAAAAGTGGTAACTAACTACACCAACGTTTGTCTGCTCTGAGCGTCCAAAGGCTGTAATAGCCACCCACGGTAGCTGCAAAGCGTGCCGCTGGCCCCATACAGCCAAATATAATCCACGACAGCAATCAAGTGAAAGATAGCCTAGTGAAGCAAAATTTATTTTGCAAATCTCATTAGAAATGACTGCAATCGCGGGCTGTGACTCGCAGTCTCAACGGCTGCCATCTCACCATCATAACCCTAACCCTGACCAAGCACCAACCAGAAATGGTAGTGTGAGTAATTGAGCAACACGTAGGCTCGAAAAGATGCTGGTAAATGCGCAGAAGCTATACCGCCTTTGTATTTACTTTTTTAACTCACTCTCCTTTGTGTCGTTCATACATACAACTTGATGGTGTTGCCGCTTCCTTCACTCACTCAGTTGCGGTTCCACTCATGAGAGAAGAAAGGCGCGCTCTCAAGACTCAAACCCCAAAGAGCCCTTGACAAAATCGGACAAACCAACACATCACATGCCGCATTTATCCAATGGAGGCTGACATTGAAAACCTGCTGGCGTGGGCAAAGACGCAAGGCATCGAGATCGACGGCTGCTCCCCGAAACAGCTACACGGCCGCGGCGTCGGCATCGTCGCCACCCGTGCCCTAGAAGTAAGAAACCCTTCATCCGCCGTTCTCGGCAACCTCTCACAACTCAAAACACCCCATACTCACCTTTCACACCCTCTTTTTACCAGGCCAACCATGTCATTCTGCGCGTTCCCACCGCCACGCTGCGCTCCCTCGCCAACACGCCTCCCGCCATCACCGCGCGCCTCCCCGGCGCCAGCGTGCACGCCCTCCTCGCCGTCTCGCTCTGCCTCGACCTCGCCTCTCCCTCTCTCGCCGCCTGGCGCGCCGTCTTCCCCTCGCGCGCCGACATTCGCGCCGCGCTGCCGCTCTGCTGGCCGTCGGAGCTACGCGCACTGCTGCCGCACTCGGCCGCCGCGCGGCTCGCGCGGCAGAGCGCCGCCTTCCACCGAGACTGGGCGAGCGTCGAGGCGGCGGCGGCAGCCTACGACGGTGCTGCGGTGGCGGCGCTGACCAAGGACGACTTCTTGTATGCGTGGCTGCTGGTCAACACGCGCTCCTTTTACCACGCGACGCGGGCAACGGCCAAGCGGCCCAAGGAGGACCACATGGTTCTGCAGCCCGTCGCCGACCTCTTCAACCACGCGCCCGCCGGCGGCGCCTTTTGCGTCGGCTCCTTTGACGACGCCGCCTTCACCGTGACGACGCGCACCGCACACGCGCCCGGCGACGAGCTCTTTATCCAGTACGGCCCGCACGGCAACGACTTTCTCCTCGTCGAGTACGGCTTCACGCTGCCGTCGCCGCTCAACGACGCCTGGGACGAGACCAGCCTCGACCCGTACCTGTGTCCCGCGCTCGCGGCCGCCGGGCACAGGACGGTGCTCGAGGATGCCGGGTTCTGGGCCACGTACATGCTGGATCGAGAGACGGCGTGCTACCGGACGCACGTTGCGGTGCGCGCGCTGTGCCTGACGCCGCTGCAGTGGCGCGCCGTGCTCGACGGCGAGCGCGACGAGGACAGGGACCGGGGCCGGGTCGAGGCCGCCCTGGTGGCCGTCGTGCTGCGGCCTGCCGAGGAGGATGCAGCCGCGCGCATCAAGGACGTGGACGAGGCGACGGCGGGCGAGGCGCTGTCGCGGCAAGCCCTGCGGGATCGGTGGGTGCAGATCATGGAGCTGCTTGTCGGGATGAGGCAAAGATTAGAGGCGCAGTAGTTTTCGTAAACAGGAATGACGATTTTGAAGAAACTATGTAAATACATTGACAACTTGGCTGCCCCTAGAAAAGGGACCTGTACATGGAACTGCAATAAAGAAACATATTTTCTAGCCAGATTCACTGTGAGAGATGCTGCGTTTGCTGTTATTGTACACTTTGTCACATCCGAATTAAAAGAAAGATAGATCACAAAACTCCGTTTCCCCTCTTTATCCCAGTTTTCCTCACTAGCCACTGCGAGTGCGCCTCAGTCTTCTCAATTTGATCAATAGCAAAACCCGGACACGAGTCCCTCCTACCTCTTTGTGCAGACAAAACCCGACCGGCTTTACTCAGGTCGTGGCCGCTTAGCGCCGTGAGGATTGCCCCAGTCGCCGCTGCCACCGCCTCCACCACCCTGGTTTTGTCCAAAGTTAAAGTTGCCGGGGTTAAAGCCTGGGTTCATGCCTTGACTCAAGCTGTTAGCGAAACTGGTTCTCGATAGGTTCGAGCTGTGACGGGAGTGTGTGTTGGGCGCTGCGGTGCGAGTGTCCACGCCGTCGGAGCTACTGCTACTGCAGCTGCTCTACAGACTGTGACTGCACTGCAGTTCCGCCATGCGCTTGTGCAGAAGAGCGCGCCGGGCTCAAACTCGTGAAACGCTCTGCCTCTGCTGTGCGGATGCGGGTAACGATCACTTGACCGCGAGGAAAGAAATGTAATTGCAGTGCAAAATGTCGGCCGAGCGCTTATATAGCGTCGTCGGAAGCCCCGAAAGACTGACTGTTCATACCTTGCATGCCGGGATTCATCATGCCCATGCCCATATTCCCCATGTTGCCCATGTTCCCCATCATACCCATTGGCATACCCATCGGGTTCATGGCGCCCATGCTAGGATTCATGCCCATCATGTTTCCACCACGACCGCCGCGCATGTTGCCGCCGCCGCGCATACCGCCCATCATGCCGCCTCGATTGCCAAAGTTGGTAAAGTTGCCGGCACCCATGGGGTTGCTGTAGCCGCCACCGCCCATGTTGTTATAACCCACGTTGTTGTAGTTGCGGTTGTAATTGTTTTGGCCCATATTCCCACGATTGTTAAAGTTTCCACGCCCGCGATAGTTGCCGACGTAGCCTCCGCGATCGTTGTTGTATGCACCCTGCGGCCCTCTTGACTGCTGGTCCTTGCCTCTGGCGGGCGCATCTTTCGGAAGAGTTTTGAAAGGGTTGACGTTGGGGTTCCAGTACATAACCGTAAGCTTCTTCGGCGCGCCTTGTGCTTCCTCCGAGACGAGCTTGTCCAAGTGGTGCTTGGTTGCTGTCGCTGCCTGACGAGTGTTGAATTCGACATAGACTTGTCTGTGTCCATGTTAGTAGAGCGACCCGCGCACGATACACCGCATACTAACCCCTTGCTCTTGCCGTTAATCTTGTGCTCGCTGAAAGTGAGATCGTTAATCTCGTTTTCGACCTCTGCGCCGCGCGCCCATCCTCGAATATCGTCATCAGTAGTCCACCAATTTACTTCGGAAATCATAATGGCAGTAGTGGCCGCCGAGTCGACCGGCCTTCCGTCATCATCTTGCTTGCGCTTTGTTCCTTGCTGTGATGTTTGGTCGTCGTAGTTTTGGCTACCCTCGTCCTCCATCGCATCGTCTCCACCGTGATTGCCACCGTTGTGTCCGTCATGGTTATTGTTGCCATGATGTTCTGTTTGTCCTTCACTTTGCTGTTCTTGCTTCTTTTGACCTTGGTCCTGTTGATCATTACCTTCGTCCCCGTAGAAGTCGATTTCGAAATCAGCTTCCTCTGACATCTTGAAAGCGCGCTGCTGGGGCGCAAACGTCTGAGGTTATGAAACCAGAGCTGCAGAGAGAATGTTAAAGAATGTTATTAATGTATTCGAGATACAAAGCAGCGGCATCTTGGGCTCGCTCCGTCGTAAACACCATTCAACCCCCACGGGCAGGTAAAAACCGATGGCTAAGCAATGACGTCCGCAAAACATGGGAGGATGACAGTGAATAACTGGAAACAATGCTAGTACGTACATTCCCAAGGAGATTTCAGATGAAAAGCGGACAGTGTAACACACGGCAAGACCTCCTCGGTGCCGCACGAAACGATGATGCTCTGTGCCTCAATCGATTCCAGCCCTGATGGCAGCTTTTCTTGCCAAGGCAAACGCGGGCTCGATACAGATATTGCGGTCGGATAGACCAGCCGTTGGGAACAAGAAAAAAAAGAACAACAACGTCTCCTGTCAGACACCACCAAACTTGATATAACGTTCCGTGACCGTTGGGCAGCGTGCGTCGTCAATTTCCGTTGGGCCGATACGGGAAAAAACACCTGTCGTGTCCCGGTCGGCTTGCGGTGTCGCGTTATCGGGCGTCGAGCGCACAACGTTTCGGGGCGAGATTTGCGTCCGTAAGTGATGCTCGTGTTCCAAGCCAATGTTTCGCGGTTGTCTTAGTAGATTCGATTCTGTCAGGCTCGGCTCTAGCGAATCTGATGAAAGTTGAAAGCCCGAACAAAGCTGAGGCTCCCTAGCTAGGTGACAGGTGCACGAGCCACACGGGTGGAGCATTGATTATCCGCCTAACTACCGCGCGATACGGCGACGCAGTTATCACTATTTTCTTCTTGGCTGATTTGGCATATATTTGCATCTATTTACTTTGATTCGAGCAAAAATACTCCACGCATTATTTGATCATACATTTCAGTACTCCGACGCGTAGTAGTTGGGGTTACTTCGAAGCATGTCATCCACGCTCTGTCCCATCTGTGGCTCCCCCTCGTCTTCGTCAGCGTCGTTGAAAGAGTGTATCGTACATGTGCCCCGAGCCATACTATAGCCATTCCATGCCGACGCTATATGATGTCAGTAATGTGTGCGAAAACTAGGCAATCAATTGTTATGAGCTTACCAACTATGACAGGCGCGTTGGGGTTCCAGCTAGCGTCACGAACACAGGTGCTCCAGCCACCTGGCTCGTCGAAATATAAGCGGGTGCGGCGGTCAAGACGTCGCGTGCCGCTGGTGGCTTGCTTGACATCGATGATGCGCGCAATGGTAGCGTCCATGTTATAGACGTACACCCCGCCGTCAGCGCTGCCAGAGTATACGTAGCGAGAATTGGTGGCCGACGGCGGCGAAAAGTGGCATCGGATGAGCGTGCGCAGCACCTTGTGGCCGCGAAACGTCACCAGCGAGTTGTCGTGGGGGTGCACGTCCCAGTCACTCTCGTCGTACATTTCGTTTCTATAGTCAAAGCCGCTGGAATGAGAGTAGCGAGTGCGGCCCATCTCGTGGAAGCGGGCGGTGGACATGGCCATGCGCAGGTCCCAAAGTTTCATGCTCTGGTCTTTGCCGTTGCTTAGAATATAGCGTCCGTCGCCTTTGCTGTCTATGTAGGTCAAGCCCTCGATGTGGCCGAGGAAGGCGCCGACCTCGCGGCCGTCGCCCATGCTTCTTCGATCCCAAACTTTGATTGTGGCATCGTCGGATCCGGAGTAGAGAATATGGGGAGACAGTTTATCAGCAAAGCAAACGGCATTGACGTCATCCTCGTGACCTTCGACATGGTGAAGCACTTGGCGGGACTCGATATCGTAGACAACCAGTGAGTGCGCATTTGTACCAGCGACTAGTTCTCTGCCATCGCCGGAAAACCGAATAGACCAGATGCCGAAACCGCCCCGACGCATACTCCAGCCATTTACGCCGATGCGCCGGGTACCGTCTGACAGATTCAGGGCATAAGGGTCGCCGCGATCGGACGGGTCTGTGGGAGCGATACATACGAGACTATCGATCGAGCTGTAGGCGAGCCATTTGTTATCCGGGCTCAGCGAAGCGTCGGTCAGCGTCCACTGGCCGCCGGGGTACTGGACTGTCTTGTAATGTTTCCATCTGTATGGATTTGACGTGTCATACATTCGGACTCTGAAGTCCTGGCAGACAGAGAAGAAGAAGTTGCCGTCGTCTGAAAATTGGCCCGAGTAGATAGGGTCATCGTAATGTATGACTTGCTCAACTTTGGTGGATGGGACGAGCGACTGGCGTTTGTTAGCGAAGATATCGAAAGTATGAAATTGCCACCCTTACTTGTGCTATCAGATCAAGATTGTGTGTGCGTTGTCGTCTGTCACCGATGCCGAGTTCTCTCTCGAGCATGCGTCTTGCTATTCTCTTGGCGGAACCCTGGCGGATGGCTTCGCTGCTGGAGCCAAAAGTGCCGGACTGCATCAGTTTTCTGCCCTCGTCGCTGGGCACTTTAGGGAAGCGGTTGGGATCTTTGGCTGGGCGAGGACGGCGTCTGCCCCACTGACCAAAGATACTTTCGAGATCGTCCTCATCGTCCTCATCCATGAGGCCGTGGCCGAGTCGGCCGTTTCTGAGCAAAGCCAGGACTTGGGCTCTTGTGACGAGACCAGTTCGAGCGCCAGCTGGTTTAGATTAGCTCTGCATCGATAACATGCAAGAAGACGAGAATTGAGAATGTATACCTCTTAATAGCCCTAGAATGCGAAGAGCAGACTCGTTGCCTTCCTCGGCGGCTGTGTGTTGCGCGTCTTCCTCTTCATCATCGTCTTCTTCCTCGTCGTCATCCTCGTCTTCCTCTTCGTCGTCAATATCAATCTCTTCGTCATAATTGTTGCCGAAAATGACTTGAAAATGAATATTTCTGGGGTCATCTGTCGAGAGGGTATGAGCATACGACACATCCCACAAGCATCTGTGCGGTGACATACCTTCCGAGTCGTTCTGTTCCTGCTCATCGGGGGCATCCACATAGTCCTCATCCTCCTCATCATCGACGTCGTCGTTGACACTAAAGTACCAGGTATTACCCCCCTCGGACCCAGATGCACTCTGGTCGCTGGTCGACGCCTGCTCCGGACCTGGGTGGTGCGAGGCCATGGCGGTGGGGGCTATAACTGTGTCCTGCCGCAGCCTGGCTACTGGTGGCAAAAGCGCTGCGAGAGACCGGATGGAGAACACAGTCCTAATAATGATAATATGAGTGGAATGCAGCCCTAATGCGGTGCTCTGAGAAGTTCAAGCAGTGATGAAAGAAGCACGGTGGCTCGTCGGCTTTAGTCTGGCCTCGTTACCAATTCATGACTGAGTGACGACATGCGGAGATAACGACCTCACCTTGAAGCTCCGACCGAGTTCCAGGCCTTTTCACTGTAAACACTGACCATGTGTTTCGGTTTCGGTTAGCGCCTGCATGAAGAAGATTTGGTGGCAAACGACCGCCTCTAGCGCTCTTCGGGGCACTTGACCACTGAGACAGGCCGTGGCTTCAGCGCTTGCACGCTATAAGGCGCCTAGGTTGGCACATGCATCTCACTGACACGGCCGCGAAGCTGGTAATTTAATTGAGAGGGATTCTTCATGACTAGATATCTGAATGCAGGATTCCAAAAGCCTGATGTAGCTCTGTTGGAATCAGACAAAGTCTAGATCGAATTGCGTCTCTAGGTGCTGAGGCTTGGTAGAGAAACACAGTCTCCTACATATTCGAGCTAATCAGCAACGGTTTTTGTTACCTGGTCTATGTAACCTCGGATATTTAGCATCATTGTATAGAATTATCTGTGGATTTATCAATCAAGAAAGCCAAAGTATGAATATGACAGTCTGTCGCCAAGGGCCATCCAATAAGTCCGCACATGATATCAAAACATGAATGCCAGGCAGAAACACCTTTCTACAGTAAAAGAGGCCTTCCCGTATGATCCAACATGAATGAATGAGGACTTGAAGAAATTAGCATATACACTCGCCAGCATGTAGACATATAGCTTACGGTTCATCATTCCCTACCATTGACCACCATATTTGCAGCGAGCGTAGCCAGACTCTGATCGGTAGCAGGCGCCCCCGCCACAAGTGTGTGTCCAAATCCACTTGCGAGTTGGGCGATTGCAGCGTATAACGAAGGTTTTGTCTTCGTCACAATATGTGTACTCCTTGTTGGCATTGGGGTCACACGAGTCACCCACCACATTGGCCGCAAGCGCCGCTGGAACCGTGAGAAGTATCGCGGTGGCAGCAATCGAGCTGAAAAATTGCATCTTGTGTGTGGTTATTTGTCTCTGCTTGTGATTGAAGACCATGGCTCAAGGTGCGAGAAACTACTTATTTTATACCTGAACGGGCACCGTGCATCTGCTGCACCTCTGGCTGTTCCGGGAAGCGATATCACGCAGGGTCTCGAATCCTCTCTTGAAAACGAGGGTATCAGAAAGTTGCCGCTCGTGCCTACAGGCTCACCATATTGGAGTCATTTTGCAGCTTCCCCTCGCTAGAAAGCCAATCAAGGCTGCATGAATGCAGGCTTCTGTTTGTATCTTATTATCGATGAGACAAAAAGCGCCCGCCGTATTGGAGCCAGGCTCTATTTCATTGTCAATGCCGTGAAATACTGATGCCACGTGTACATCGTCCCGAGTAGCTCGTCTTGTGAAATGATTGCCTGGTGCATCAATATGAGTTTGCTTTCGACTGCAAACTTGTTTCCATGTCTCTACCTGCGATATCGAATGCAGCCTCGTTTGCAGCACTAGATACTGCCATGGACCATGATAATAGCGATGCCATCATAAATGTGAACGCTGGTCATGCTTCATACGGCCTTGTGCGATTTTGCTCAACGTCCCTGGTGCGAGCCAATGGGCGACTGGCAGACACTTCAGAGATGCAAGCATCTGACGAGGCTGTCATTTTTAACATCCCTACTGAGTATGTCACAGTAGGCTTATTACAGAGGTGGAGCAATAACTAGTTAACGGATGACGATCCTTGCCAGCGCTTCAAAGACCCGACACGGCGGAGCCGGCCGGCTCGTGTCTGATCCCAGCTTCAACCTGATGCAGATACGTACATGATCAGCGACCCAACTCCATGAATTAATCTCGGGCTAGTGTTTGCTCCAGTTTATCGCGAGTTGTGGAGTTATTCAGCAGAAGCCTGCGGCTCACATCGTGTCTAGCAGTATACCTCGGGAACCAGTGATGGCGGCTACTCAACGGTCGCCATCGGCTCAAAACCTCACCTGCGCTGGCGGCCGTCGTGTCCAGACATCGACTATGTCTTGCAAATAAGCCATACTTTAAAACATTGCCTTACATTTATGCGGGTTGTAAGGCAGAAGCTTCAGCACAGCAACGCTGCTTCGTCATAAGCTCGTAGGACCTACCAGCCAAAATACTCGGGCAACAACACACACATACATCACATATCATCGTTTTTTGCCTCTATATACCGTTGGTGCGCTCTCATCAACGATACCCGGCGGGACGTATCTCGGGACCTGACCGTAAAGAGGCTTGTAGTCGATAGGTTCTGGTATCTACATACACGATGCCTTGACGCTGCGAAACTGCTTCATCGGTTTGAAGCTCATCTGCTTTGTGTGCAGACGCCGCGATACTCTTGTGCAAAGTCGACTTCTCGAGTTCGATGGGACTCGGCGGTGGTGGTATCATTGTGAGGGGCGCTTCT
The DNA here is from genome assembly GCA_030782485.1 of Beauveria brongniartii. Classification (NCBI taxonomy): domain Eukaryota; kingdom Fungi; phylum Ascomycota; class Sordariomycetes; order Hypocreales; family Cordycipitaceae; genus Beauveria; species Beauveria brongniartii. The sequence goes on from JARJPP010000314.1 coordinate 35,671, forward strand.
GGTCCGAGCTTGTTGATCAGATTTACGAGGCGCGCCCGACTCTGACACCTCGCCGCAGGATACGATGCCAGCGGTGTAATGAAGCAGAAGTGGCTTCGAGGACGCGAAGGCCACCAGAGGCGAAACCGTCTCTGCGCTACACTGCCGGAAGACCCAGGCAGTAAGCGCATTGTCTACGCGAACATCCACCACGACAGCGGCCGCTCACGGATGAGCTGGAGGAATGGTGTCCAGGAGCTTTGAGAACCAGAAGGACTGCATTCTTTTCCAGCGCCTCATGACATTGGTCAAAGACAATGTACAAAAGACTGATGTAGTTTACAAAGTGTCTGAAGAGTACGAGCCACTCATACTCTCCCCTGACTCTAGTACGATGATTGTTGTACCAACTGCGGTGGGGCCTGGCTGGGACAAAGCGACAGTGAGTCCGAAGGAAGACTATAATGCACGACGAGGAATTTGAATCCCAAAATGTGTTTTCCGAACACACTGCGTCCGAGGGCGAATCATGGACCGGTGCTAGTACTTGCTGCCTATTCGTGTGTGGACTGGGCAGCAAAACGTGGTAGTGTGATGTATGATGTGAAAGCCGCGCATTGCGCACAGCAATAGAAATAAACGTCAGAAGACAGTGAATTGCCGTCTTTCGAACGTTTGTCTTGCCGTTGATACTGTCGTGGGGGGGTGTCTATGTTGGTAGGCTAGATTCAGTAAAGTTGAAGGGCAACCCGATGTAACGATCTACATGTGGCCAGCGGACGGCAGGGTCAGGTCAGGTCCTGGTAGATGTCTTGCGCAAACCATGTGTAAATGAGTGTAATGGAGATGGGATTCGAAGCTGCATCTCTTCTCATAGAGTCCAAACGACAAATCGACGAGTCAACTTTGCTTAGTCGCTTAGCGGCCGATGGCGGCCCATCGAGGAGCTAGATCAGACGTTTCCGCATATTTGCACGAGACATTGGCGAGATAGTACGCTTTCTATTGAAACAGGCGGAACTCTCTGAATTTTGTTAATATGTCGTTGAGTGTCGGTGTGCGCTACCGTCAGCGTGAAGAGATTGGGCGCTTGAGGAACTGGTCTGCAGCCCAGTTTTGATCGACCGGCCACTTAATAAGGAGTGTAGATCGGTCGTCTTTGGCATTTCCACACACGCCCTTATTCTGGCAATTCATGCAAGGGATGTCGGAAAAAGGGATGGCTGTTTGCTCTACGCCAAAGGTGTGATGACAGGACGAGATGAACTGTCGACAAGTTGATGCAGAAAACCCCATCTCCCAGCTGCACCTGTCACTGCAAATGATTGTATCCCGGTTTTGTCGGATTATAGTATCTGTAGCCGTGCGCATATATATCACGACGGTGAGTTGCGGCGAGGAGCGGAGCAGGCGGGCCGGCAATCGTGACTCTGGACGACGTACGCCACTCGACATGACAGTGATGGCAGCTCGGACTCGGGATGAAATCGCCGGCTCGAATATCAATGCGCTGGTGAATGGCATGACGCGGCCCATGGTTGCAGGTGTGGCGTCGGTGTGCGGCGTGTCAGACACATCAGTGCGCTCCACACAATGAGGCCAGAGCGAGTATGACGGGGACTAAAGAAGGAAACGAGATAAGGGTAGCAGTGGAATTTGTAGAAAACATTTCGAATGGGCTTAGAAGCATTTCAAAGGAATCTCACGTTCCGTGTTTGACGAAATTTGTTTCCCGTTGCCGTAGATGGGGGAGCAAAAGGGGTTCATTGCATGCCAGGAAACATGAGAGGGGCCGAGCCAGTACCTTTTGCTTGGGCGGTGATGGTGGATTTACAGTGGGCTTCAGGGAACATAAACATTAAATTGCTGGGCCTGGGCAGTGCAAAAGGCCCTGAGGAGCCCCTATATTTGCTCAGAGTATCCCCTGCATTTTCCACATTCTCCTGTACCTACTAAGATATGTCTGTATTTTTAGAATTTCTGCATTCTTTCCATTTGAATTCCTAGAGGCAGAGTAATCCATGCAATTAGAAACATGCCCCGTCTTTCTCTCAAGACCACCCCTGTAATATTGATAGACTTGTTACCTTCCCCTGAAGCGGTCCTGAAGCGACCCTGCAGCCCCCTTTTGGCCTGCAACGCCAGTTCTGCGCTAACTCCCCCAGAAGGTCGACACTCCACTGACCTGGAAAAAAAAAACACCATCATCGATCCGTTCATCCACGCGAACTTTCTTTTGCCTGCCTCATCCCTCCATATCCTTCCTCTCCATCGACGGCCGTTGTTTTCCCATCTCGCCATCAGTTCTACCGGATCTCAGCGACCTTTGTCCCCCCCAAGTCTACTCATTACTTACTGCTGCACCCCCACAGCTCATTCGTTCCTGGCTGCGCCTTGTTGCGCATTCACGCAAACGCGGCTCTCAACGATTCCATCTCTCAACTGCGGCAATTCCAGCCTTATTGGTCTTCCGAAGACGCACGCCTCGACTCAGAACAACGACGTGTTACAGATTCTGCAATAAGCACAGTAAACTTGGGATCAAAACACTGCGATCGACTTGTCGATCTCGCTGTCCGCAGCCTCACCCGACGCGATGCGCTTCCCTCCCAACTCGTCGCCTCTTTTGTTGCTGGCCCTGCCCGCACTCGTCGGCGCCCTCAAGGACCCCTCAGCTGCCGCTTCTGTCGCCGCCATTGATGATGCTGCTGCTATCGCCGCTAGTGACGATGCCACTGCGCCCAAAGGTCGTACCGGCCTGCCCACCAAGGATGCCCCTGTCGACGGTCGCGATGGCAAGCCTCACCAGGGCCCCTTTGTCGAGACAGACGGCAAGACGATCAAGGGAAGCACCGATACCAAGTCATCAGCTGCCGCCGTAGAAAACATCAAGGGCAGACCTCAAGATCCCACCATTATCGATGGCAAAAGAATTCCCGAATCCAATGACGGCATCATGTTTGATAAGAACCGCGAAAAGGCCAAGGAGGGCACCACCGGCACCAAAGGCGGTGTCTCTGAGAAGGACAAGGCTCGCAAGGCCCAAGAAGGCAAGACAGGAGAAAAGCTCGTCACCCAGCCAGAGTCTCCTAAGGAGAAGCTCCCTCTACCTCACAGCGAGGAAGAAAAGTTGAACGAGGGCAAGGAAAGGCCCAGGACCAAGCCACTAGATAAGGAAGCCATCAAAGATGGTGACAACGGCGGCTATGCCGGACTTGACGTGAGTGTTCAAAGTCAAATGAATTACCTGCTTTTCGCATGCTAATGTGTCTAGAAACCCGACGACCTCGGCGAAAGAACGCGCGAACAACCTCCCGTTCCACAATCAGTCGACAAGGACCATCTTGAAATTCACAACCCTACCACGACTACTACAAAATCTTCATCGAAGCCGGCGCTTGCCGACGGCGACGAGGGCATCATTCAACCCTTTCATTCTTTTGTCCTCTCACTCACTATGATTCTCGTTTCCGAAGTTGGTGATAAGACGTTCCTCGTCGCTGCCTTGATGGCCATGAAGCACGACAGATTGGTCGTCTTCTCTGCCGCGTTTGGTGCCTTGCTCGTCATGACATTCCTTTCCGCCATTCTCGGTCACGCTGTACCTACTCTCCTTCCCAAGCGACTTACCAGTCTCCTCGCCGCCGGCCTCTTCTTTGTCTTTGGTGCTAAGCTTCTGCGCGAGGGCATGCAGATGGATCCGCACGAAGGTGTCGGCGCCGAAATGCACGAAGTCGAGCAGGAACTTGCAGCCAAGGAGAAGGAGTTTGGCCGTGACGGCAACGACGGCCTTTCCGCTGATGCTCTCGAGATGGGTCTCAACGGCCGTGGATCACGATCCAAGAGCCGCCTCGGCTCTCCTCCTCGCTCTCCATCGCAGTCACCCTCTCGCGACCCTTCAAGGAAATCGGGCTCGGTGAACGGCTTTCTGTACGGTGCCAGCAACCTCTGTGGCTTGCTCATCAGCCCTGTCTGGGTGCAGACGTTTGTCATGACGTTTCTCGGCGAATGGGGCGACCGCAGCCAGATTGCCACGATTGCCATGGCCGCCGGCCAAGACTATTGGTGGGTGACTCTGGGTGCTACATTTGGCCACGCCATCTGCACCGGTGTCGCTGTTATCGGAGGGCGGGCCATTGCTGGCCGTGTCAGCATGAAGGTTGTGACTATTGGTGGCGCTGTCGCTTTCCTTGCCTTTGGTCTTATCTACTTTGTCGAATCACTTTACGCGTAAAGTCGTACTCTCATGGATATGATGGATCACGGCCTCCTTCCTTTCATGCGACGACACCGCTTTTACTCTCTCTTATCGATCCTCGAAACTCGCCTATTCCTTACTCGGCATCACTTATTACATTTTAAACACCAACATTTCATGCCTTTTCTTTTTTTTCACAGCTTCAAGCCATTGCTCCTTGATGGAGACTATACGCCAACTTTGTAATTAATTGTTGTATGATACTGGGAGTGGGATAGATTGGCTACCAAAACGCAGGGATTTTATTTGGCGTCGTCGGTGGTCTTGTTACGCTTGCTCGACAACCAGGCTAGCAACGAACAAGAACTGCGCAAAAACACTTTGTATTAAACATCAGTAAGCGCTACTAATAAAAGAACTTGGGCGCGACGATGAAACAGGCTAAATTTATAAGTCTATATAGAAACTTAAACAAGTCTGTTTACTGCATTTAGTAGTAGTGCTACTCGACGACGAGCCCCGCAACATGCAGGTCGAGTTTTGGCCATGGTACAAAGTAACTCACTAATTTACTGGTAACTACACCAAGTTCCTTCTTTTTTCGGAATTAGCCATATTTTTTGATACCCGCTTGCCAACCTATTTACTATTAAACAAAGTCGAAGTCGAATGGTGACGGCTCTATAACTGTGTGACTAACGCCATGGTGCATGAAGCAGAGTAGCTTAAGAGAGCACGTTGGTCGCGAACGGTTTTTTTCGGTATGCAGACCTTGTCGTTGAGAGCGGACATGTACGCACACAAAAACCCGTACGTGCTTTTGGAATGAAGACGGTTACATAGCCAAGCGGAACTTTATGAGCTCAAGTATCTCGACAAGTATACGGAACCAACCCGGAATGACGCAGGTTGGTATGACAAGGCTAGTTAGTCGGCTGTCGCTCCTGGTCCATGCACGGCGTAGGGCGTGGAGCCGCCGCCTGGGGTTCCATGTGCGCGCGGACCTAGTCGCTCTTATTGTTATAAGTTAGCGACCATTCTGTATCCTTTCTTGTTTTTTTTTTTTTTTTTTTTCTCGGCAATTTTGGCCTCTCTCAGAAGGTTGCATGTGTCATTATTACCGCGCTGCCGGCGGCACTGGTGTGGCCTGCTAACACGGCCGGCGTCGCAGACGCCCGCAGGAGGGAGAAGGAGATGCAGGATGTGGCGACGGGGTTTTTCAGTATAAGTCTGACGAATCCAAGAGTACGGCGATGATGGAGCTGATGTGTGATCCTTTGACAGTACGATGGTGCTGTCTTCTCGGCAACTCGTCGTCGACGGGATGGCTTGCTTGGCGTTGCTTTGAAAAAAGACATCAATAAGGAAAAAAAAAAAAAAAAAAAAAAGCCCCAGCGTAGCACCGGGACAGGACCGCTCCTCGCTCTGCATCCCCCATTCGATCGAAGGATCAATCAATGTCTTGCATTGGGGAGCAACTGTAACCAGCAGCCCGCGGCGCGATGCATGCCCCGCATTGCCCAATCAATCAGAGGAAAAGGGCTTTCCGACAAACAGCGCCCGTTTTGCAGGATTGACAAGGCACTAGCGCAGTGGCATGAGCAATGGTTCCCCGTGGCTTGCATTTTTGGTCTCGTGAAGATGGGTGGCCGTGAGCAAGGGTGTCACAGGATAGTTTAGTGTGTGTGTGCTTTTTGTTCGGCAGATGATGAAACTCTACAGCCGAGGAAAAAAAAAAAAGAAAAAAAAATGAACGGCACAGTGAAACAAAAGATGACGACTGGTCGGATCAAATCTTGAGGATATCACAAAGCCGTATGGTGCTCGACATGTCATTGCGGGTGCGCGGATCTTCCCCTCGCCGTGTGTAATTGTAGGCTGATGCTGTGCTCCCCCAACCTGCATCGGCCACGCCGTCCCAGCAAAGGGGACAGTGACTCGAAACGGCCAGATTATCACTGGTTTTCTCGAATGAAACCGCTCTTTCTGTTATATTGATAACTCTAAAATTAGATCATCGTGTTTGTCAGAGGAGGTGTGGTTGTTAACTACTACTTGCCGCGGACAGCTGACGAATACAACGCGGTCCGCTAGGTTGGTTCATAGTTCGCCCGCATTCACATGTGAAACAGCAGGAAACAACATAACTACAAAGTTCCGATCGCGAGGGTTCTCTCCTGATTGAACAAAGAACATGCAAGGTTACATTTTCTTCGGATTGTTGCCTGATGAACGGCAAAAGTCAAAGGGCTGGGCTGTACGGAGGTATGGGGGAGGAAACGCTCGATGAGCTCCGCAAATACATCGAAAATAGTCCCGAGAGGAGAACCAAGAGACTCTACTCCCCCACCACCATTTCCGCTTCCAAGTAATCTGTAACTAACGTTAGTAGATGGTTACTTCCGTCAAATGAGAGTGCGGCCGTTTCAAGACGTTCAGACGTGAAAACAATTCTCCACATGAGTGTTCTGCGGGCGCCATGCCCGGCGGATGAGGAGGAGAATGGAGTTGGAAGGACGTCTGCCTCGTTGGCAATAAATTTACCAAGTTACGCCCTGTAAGGCCCCGACCCATCTTTGCTCGCCTGGTTCTTTTCATCTTTAATTGCTGATCGATGCGAGAGCCGAGAGCCGGCGTTGGGCGAGGCTCCGCGGGCGCTGCGGCCACTTTTGCTGCAAGGGGCGCATTTGCCTCCTCGCAGCCTCACGCATCGAAAAGCACGGATCGTCCACGTTCCGCTCAAAATTTTGATATCCGTGGCGGGATATCGTGCTCAGTTGCCCCAGTCTCAAATCAGGGCGTCGATTGTGTTTTTTTTTTTCCCCAAGTCTTACCCCCCCTCCACTACCCCAGGTCTCCGGAAGGAGGAGGGGGGGGGCGGCTGGACGATGTGTTTACCTATCCTCCAATGCCTTGCAGCAATTCGCCCAACTACTGGATACTTTGTGATGGAACTTTTACAAATGCGAGAATGTCTTGCGCCCGCAGGTGATGTGAGCAAGATAAAGAACACTAGGCATGCAACATCCTGGAAAAGAAAACTGGCATGTTACTTTGACGGTTGGGACAAGGCCGTCGTCGATTGTTCTCGGCGCCGGTATACGGATTACCGCATTCAACAACATACTCTTGATCCGTGCGCGATCGTGGCCGTTTTGTGCCAGTAGTTCAGATCTCGTAGCGAGCACTGAAAAAAAAAAAAAAACTCTCTTGTTGTATTTTCTTCTCTCCCTCTGGCGCATGATTGTTGCCTCCCCAATGCTCCCTCGACATGGCCGCGAGCATCGCCACGGCAAATGTCGTGCAAAGTGAAAAACAAGGGTTCATGTGACTACTATCTTTCCTGACGCTAACTACTCTGTCTGACCTGTAGCCGCGCTCTCACCCATCAGCGCATGTGGGCGCCGGCGATGCCCTCGCGGACTCGCTTACCTCGCCGCCCAGTCAATCTCCGACGCCGCCACCGGGCTAAAGGTGCTTACTCCCGCAAAATAGAAATCGAGCCACTATTATGCCGCTACACACTAGAACAAGTCCCCTCGGACTCTGGTATCCTTGCAAATTGGGTCTTGGGTGTCACGACACACACACACACACACTCGGCTTCTGCAAGGCGTAACCCCCAAGCCACAGAGGTTGGGTTGTCATGTTATTCGGTACATTCTGTGCTGCTGCTATAATTACAACCCGGCGCATGTTTCATTCTACTACTGCTACTACTACTTGGCCTTTCGATTTGTAACCAGCTTCCTCCTATATAAAACTCGGACCTCGTCTCGTCGCTTGCCAGTGTTGCCTCTCCCACGTGGTCTATTCTACGATCCGTCCACATACATTTTTTTGACAAACACATCTCGACCTTTTTGACCCTTACTCCCCTTTGCATAGAAATGCCTCTCTACACTTGTCCCGGATGCAAAAAGCCCATCTCCGAATCCCAGCCTCTGGATCACTGCCTCCAATGCGCCGCCATGTACGTCGCCTCCCATCCCTACGAGCACAAACAATTTCTTCTGTGCTCAAGTTCTTTTCTCACCAGAAGCAGGAATGAAAGGCAGCGCGCGCGTAATCAGACCCGTTCGGTCTCCGTCTCCGAGGGCAGCGCCGAAGCCCTCGTCGAATGCACCACCATCATCACTGTGGTTCTGCGACGTTCGAGCCAGCAGTACGGCAACGCAAACACCGCACCACGCTCGCCTGGCTCGCCGCCGACGTACGAAGATGTCTTTTTGTGCGAGGCCGAGACCAATTCTGGCGGCAACAGGCCGCAGCACGAGGCTCATGCGACGCCTCGGCGCGGGACTACCATCACCATTCCCATCCACATCAAAAGATCATAGAAGTCAGGGCCCAATGACCTAGAAGAAGAAATCATCTGCTCGCGCAGGGTATCATTTTGCAGTATTGGGTGGTCTTGGGTGGTATATTTGGCTTAATATTGTATCTTGTACATATCTAATGTGATTCATTGGCACCCATGCCACACCCTTTTCTGATGAACCTGGCCGTGCAGTACGCAAAAATCACTTGACTTACCAAATTAAATCATGCCCTGCTGGTTTGGTCAAATCAAAGGTCCTAGCTCCGTATGATTCCGTTTTCGGGAAATGCGCGGCTGCAGAGTGTGACTTCGTATCTGTTCAGCGCTTTTAACGACGACACCCATCCATCCAAGCCGTGTCTCTGCTCAGGCCATACAGAAAAGTGTCATTTACGATAGATACTGACATTACCACGCCATTGGGCCTATTCTCAAGGAGGCTCAGGGCACACTTATGCAAGTTCTTCCCAGAGCAATACAGCCATGTGTGCTTGCTGCAGGAACCCCCCCCCCCCCCCCGGTTCTCTCTCCGCGCTGCTGACACGCAGCGCATGCCTGCCTCACGCTACGGTACATGATGCACGCCGCTCTGCAGTATAGACGCCAATCTTGGGCTTCCACCTCTATTTACGTCTTCCGCCGCAAAGCCTCCCACTCGTGCGCCGTCATGCAAAAGTCAATCTCGTCATGCCAGGAGCGTTAAAAGTGAATCGCGTTCTTCTACAGACGCCCCATTGAAAGCAGAAATTATAAATCAAAGATTTGATAAGACTTTATATGTGAAATAGTCTTCGATGAACCAGCACTTCGTTGATCATGGCAGCCTCAAATCGATAGATAACTACTGCTAGACGCAGCGCAACGCCAAAAATGGGGCAGCTCTGCACAAACTAAATTTTATCCTCATCATCAGTGGTGCAACCAGCGCTCATCTAGCGCTTTTTCGCCGAGTGTCATCTTATTCTCTAAGAGCACTCTAGGATGGAAAATGATGCCACCAGCAACTCCATACTGCCATTGGAGCTGCTCGAGGCCCAGCTCGGGCAGATTGACTTGCTCATGGCCATGTACCCTGCACCAGGCAGCGTGGTTCTCGGCGACTCTGACAAGGCCACCCTAGAGCGCTTACGAGATGCGGTGGCGGAAAACTCTTTGTCGGATACATTGCCTGGTTTTCAACATGTCGGCTTGCTACTCGGGCTAGAGCTCTCTCCACAGGACAACACAGACTTGTCCGGGACGATACAACTCCGCATCACCATCCCGCTCTGCTTCCAGCAAGACGTTACAGACGAGGCACCGCCGGCACGGATAAGGCTCCAGCAGCCATCCTGGATGAGCAAAGCAGAGGCCAACAACTTGATGGCGGAGCTGCCCCAAGAGGACGACCTCTTTGCGACGATTGACAACATCACCGCCGCCGCCACCTCGCACTTTTCACAAGCCCAGGCGCAGGACGTAGCCGCCGCCGCCTCGCCGCCATCACGAGAAACCGAGTCCCTGACGCGCGTCTGGTTCTACTTTCCCTCCATCAGCACGCGTTCCAAGCGCGACGACCTGGTGCGCCACGCGCCGGCGTACGGCCTCACCGGGTTCCTGCTCGCCGGCAAGCCGGGCATCCTGTGCGTCGAGGGCGGCTCGCAGGCCGTCGACGACTACATGAAGTACATCAAGACGGAGAGCTGGGGCGACATCCCCGCGCACCATAAAAAGGTCAGCGAGCGGTACCGCCAGACGGGCCTCGCGGCGCGCGCCTTTGCCGGCATGTGCGAGATTACGGGCGAGCTGGAGCGGCGCGGGGAGAGGGCCAACAGGAACGACATGAGGGCTCTCGAGGCCTGGCTGGGCGAGAGGGGTCTCGGGGATGCCTTTGCAAAGGTGCTCATTTGAGCGGGCACATCAGGCCATTATCATGATTGTGCCATCTTTTCTTCTTGTTACGAGGACGCCCGTAGCTCACGGAGGATCCCATCTTGAAGGTACCGCAGAAATGTATCTCAGCTTTCAGAACAAACGAATCAAGCTCGCGTCTCTAATCTGTTTGGCCTGGCGTATGTCTGATGACGTTGTGCCAGGCCTTGATTCAAGACCGTGACAGCATCCGAATTGTCCAATGTGGCGTATTGGTGCGATATAATCAATGTGACACAGGTTCCGAATGCATTACCGATGAATATGGCCCTACGTGCCTCTGTGTCATCATCTAGACTCGATGTTACCTCGTCCATCAGTACAATATTCGACGCCCCCCCCCCTCCCCGCCCGCGTAGGTATCTTTGGCAAGAGTCTGCTTGCGAGCCTGCTGAGCCAATTTCAGCTGCATTGCTGGGCCGACGGCCAAAAGTTGGCGCTGGTTCAGACATGGAGTAGCCTGAAAGGCGCCGACAGCATCCGCAGCAATTGGTTATACGAAAGCAGTAACGACAAATGAAGGGCCGCTAGCTACCTCTCAGGTTGTCGGAGCATGCATGGTGACTATAGTTGGTCTATACCTTCATGATGCCCTAATTCGCCTGATATAAGGGGCTGAGCTGAGTCAACTGCAGTCACCTGCGCCACCCGATCCCCCCGTGGCATCACCAAATTGCTACCTAATCATTGATTAACCCCGCATCAGGTATCGATATACTCCATAGGCGAGTTTAAAAGAAGCCGGGGCCCGATATGGCCAGTGCCTGTTAGTTTGTCATTTCGATTCAGGCGTCCACTATTCGATCTACTTATAGTTCGTGTTCATGGCGACGTCAAGCGGTGCCGCACCTTTGTCAAACCCCTACCCAACAACATGGCAAATCAAAAATGTTCCCAAAGAATGGGATATAAACCGACTCGAATCGCTTCTGAAAACCAGTCTTCACCGCAACGTATCCGTCCAGTCTCTCGCCCCGAGCATTGACGGCAGACATGGCCAAGCCACAGCAACCGTTGCGGCTGAGGCCAAGTTGACAAGCCCTAGATACTTATCAAACGAGAAAGGTCTTGAATCTGAAAGTCTTGCATTGAGAACCGAGTTCGAAGGGATGACAACCCTCTTTGCGCCTCCTCCAGAGGAGCACAAGGTCGAGTATGCTACCCTGGAGCTGTCAAGACGGAGGAGCGGGTTTGAATATCGCTGACAGTAGAATTCCTTATCGTTAGTATCATTGCACTTTCTGGGCTGGGCGGTCATGCGTTTGGCTCTTTCAAAGAACGAGGCGGCAGTCACATGTGGCTGCGCGACTCTCTTCCATACGACATCACGGACAAGGCGACCAAGAAACCAATGGCGCGGGTCATCATTTACGGTTACCCTTCAACAGTCGCGAATAGCACAAACGTACAACAGATCAATGACATCACTACATCTTTCATCACTTCTCTACTTCCGCTGGCTACCTCGCGCCCAGCAAAGCCCATCATCTTCATCGGGCATAGCCTTGGGGGTATAATAGTCAAACAGGTACATCATTATCTGCCTTTCCCATCACCATCTGCCTTTCCCATCATCATCTGCCTTTCCCATCATCATCTGCCTTTCCCATCATCATCTGCCTTTCCCATCATCATCTGCCTTTCTCACCATCGCTCCGCACCTCTGTTCATTCTTCCTCCAGACTATCTTCCTACAAAATAACTGACTATTGAGTCAGGCTTTGGTTAATCTCGCTATAGAGAAGAATAGCAAGGACCACGTATCTCTTCTCTGTGCAGCACGAGCAGTTGCCTTCTTTGCGGTACCCCATAGCGGCATGGAGATCGAGGCCCTTGAAGCCATGGCCAGAGATGCCCCCAACCTTGATCTTATCAGATCACTGAGTGCTGTGAACTCTTGGCCGCTCAAAGAATTAAGGGATCGATTCCACCAACTCTCCCACGCAAAGCAAGATCTAAGACTATTTTGCTTTTACGAAACAGAGCAATCTAATACAGCAATGAAGGTATGCAAAGAAATCACGCTGGAACATTGAAGCTTATAACAACATGTTGCAGAACGAAAAGGGAGAATGGAAGATGAATGGTCCAAAGGTCATGGCGCTGAGCGTAACATCTGCGAGACATTGTCCTCAGTCAGAATTCAATGACGGATGTGTTTGTGCTATCCCGCGCTCGCATTCCGATATTGTCAAATTCGACAACAATGACGCGCAGTATGAGAAAGTTCGCACTGTCCTTGAAGCCATGGCACGGGACACCACAGAAAGCAATTGTGAGCGTCACAACATAACAACAAGGCAGGCAGCTGCTATTTAATGCACAAACTCTAATCCGTCATCTTTTTTTGCCAGCCCAAGTTACCCTGACGAAGAATGAAAAGGAGTGTATCCGAGCGCTGTGGTTTTCTGGCATGGACAACCGGTCCGCAGCCATTGGCCCAGCCACGCAAGGGACATGTACCTGGGTACTGAAAGAAAGTACTTACAAGCAATGGTCGTCCGCCAATCGTGGACTGCTCTGGATTAAGGGGCACCCAGGGGTGGGAAAATCGACGCTGATCAAGTTCATAATGGAGGAAATGAAGCGGACTCTGTATCTCGACAAAATGAGCTCGATCGTGGTGTCATTCTTTTTCAACAGACGCGCGACAGACGACCTGGAGAAGACGCGGCTGGGCTTCTATAGGTCAGTTCTTCACCAGCTTCTTGGCCAATGCCCCGAGGCCCTGGGTGGCCTTGTCACCTTCTTCAGCAGGCGAAAGGATACAAGTGGACAGGCGGGTACAGACTGGTACTGGCAGGAGCAAGACCTGTGTACAGAACTGGCGCATGCCATTTCCAGTATTCTCAAGTCACATGCTTTGTGGCTATTCGTGGATGCACTGGATGAGAGCAACGAGGGAACTGCGGGTACCATGGTCCGCGAATTCAAACTTCGCCTCAAGGAAAACGCAAGCAGCGACGCAAACTTCCACATATGCTTCACCGCACGCCACTACCCCGTTGTAGCCGTCCATTGCGACTTTGAGCTGCAGGTAGACCAGAAGAACGTCGATGATATCGAAAAGTACGTCCTGGAGGAGTTCTCCCACCAGGGTCAGCAGCTTTCCAGTTCCGAAATCCCAAAAACCGTCATCGCCAGAGCTCGTGGCATTTTCCTGTGGGCCCGCGTGGCTCTGGAAGAGGCGATCCGGCTTCATTACGCTGGACAGGAGCTTCCATTTATAGTTCAAGCCCTCGAAGTATTGCCGTCAGAATTACAGGACCTGTTCGGATCAATTATCATGAGCGGGGCAGAGAAGGTCAACTCTCTGCAGGTGATGCAGTGGATATGCTTTGCAGAGCAGGCCCTGTCATTGGATGAACTACGATGGGCGATAATCGTCGATGATGACAAGTCGAAGCAGTCGGTGGCAGATTGTCGGAAGGATCCTTCATTCATCGCTGATAATGACGGCATGACGCGACGTCTTCGAGCACTCAGCTGCGGTCTTGCCGAAGTCGTGGAAACGAAAACCTTCATGGACACCACAAAGCGCATACAATTCATTCACGAAACGGTGAAAGAGTTCTTTCTCAATCACGGCTTGCGTCTTCTTCGAGGCGCTGATGTGGATTCCAACAACGATCCCACTGCGATGACTACTCGGGAGCAAAGAGTCGGCCACTACAGACTGGCGAGAACCTGTATGCGCTACCTCTCTATAGTGGATCTTTCTTCATATACCTGGGAGGCTTTTCTCGAGGTAGAGTTGACGGCTCTTGTAGATTATGAGAGAGAGTTTCATCGAGATTTTGAGAGAGGTTTTCAGAGGCTTTTTCAAACGAGAGAATTTCCGTCAACTCGAGTTAGAGGTTTTGGGAGGCGAGGGCGCAAAGAGGAAGATCAAGAGCAAGAGCAAGAGAGAGAGATCGTGTGGCAACCTGCACTCAGAGACCTCTACAGATGTCAGCTAATAGGAAAGGATCTTCCATTCTTAGGGTACGCTTTACGCTTTTGGATGCCGCATGTTAAAGGCTGTGAGGAAAACAGTACCGACAAGGATGATATCTTGGACTATTCTCTATGGCCCAAAGAAGACTTTTTCACGCGAGTGAATCATATTTCTCGTGACATGAGGTATCCAGTGAGCCCATGGACCACGATATTGCACTTGGCTGCTGAGTACGGGTTTCTTAGGCGCTTGCAAGTCACCCTTGCGCAAGCGGACGAGGTGGGAACACAAATCAATATAAGCGACTCAAAAGGTCAAACGCCACTCCAACTTGCCGCCCAGAATGGCCATCATGCAGCTGTGCGCATGCTCCTTGACACTGGCAAAGTGGATGTCAACGCTAGACTGTACAGACAGGCCTCGGCATTATCGTTGGCTGCAGAAAGAGGGCATGTAGACATTGTTCAAACTCTTCTCCGGGTTGGCGAGACTCACAGTATCTTTGGTGGGAAGTCAACAGTCTTCCCGGCTGCCGCACAGTTGTACCACTCTGTTGTCGGAAACGCTTCCGATACGGCGAGAAGATGTGATCCCAATTCCCGAGATCACGACGGGAATTCAGCAATCTTATTAGCCGCCGAAAATGGACATGTGAGGGTTGTGGAGGCTCTTCTTGGTACCGGAAGAGTGGACGTCAACTCTGAAAATTTTCGACACGAATCTGCACTATTGCTGGCCTCTCAATACGGCCATACAGAAGTTGTTAAGACTCTTCTCTCTCGTGGCGGAGTGGATGTGAATGCGAAAGATTGGCAGGGGGCTTCCGCAATCGCACTGGCTGCCGAAAATGGACATCTGATGGTTGTGGAGGCTCTTCTTGATACCGGGAAAGTGACTGTCAACCGCAAAACGATCTACGCGAGCCTGCAATACGGCTGGCCTCTCTGAACGGCCACGTAGAAGTTGTCAAGATTCTTCTTGATCGAGCACTGTTAGAAGCCTCTATAAATGGACACTCAGAGGTTGTTCGGGCCGTGCTTCAGACTCACGGAGTGGATTTGAGTTACACATCTCTTACGGACATATCCGCATTGCCATATTATCAAATAATACGGCTAGCACGAAGAAGGCGAAGGAAGAAGAAGATCGCTGTAATATAGCGGGAGAATAGTAAGTAGTTCCTAATCATGACTTTATTGATCACTGGAGGAGAGAAGTCCCCCTGCAGTGGCTCTTCGCTGCGTTCTTGCCTTTTTATAGCTACATATTCGCACGTGACTCCTTATAGGTCGTGACATATATGCCGTCAAAGAAGGACACCTAGAAGTTATTCGGGTACTTGTGAACACTGGTCGGGTTGACGTATTATATTGTATTGTATTACTGTTTAACGCCGGGGAGATCCCTTAATAGGGCAAAGGGCGTCTATAGGGGCTAATAGAAGCCTATCTAACAGGACTCATAAGGCTCTCACTAGTTTCTCGTCAGGCTTATAGTCAGACTATCTAGAGGTCCTATTTAAGCCAAGACTAAGGAGTCAGTATCTAAGGTTAATCTTCACGAAGGTACGGTCTAGGAGACATCCCCTATATATAGATATAAGAAGATAAGAAGCCCCCTTCTTAGCGCATTTACCCTAGGTGTATAAAGTGATACCATCAAAATATAGCCAAATGCAAAGTACCTCTCACCGTGGTCAAGCATTATCTTGCTTTATGAGCTCGACTAGCCTGAAATTGATTATATCATTAGAGCCGTTTTGTCTTGATCCCACTGCAGCTATAATCCAGTAGCAGATACAAGAGTAACCCAGTCTTGGATATTATTCGATAAGAAAATTGGTATCTAGCTAGATGAAAGAATCTTAAGAGCCTGTGCTATCCATTTATACTAATTACTCGATGAGGAAATGTTCTATTGAACCGAAATTCCCACCCTTTGCCTATTGAAGTCTTGCTAAATCCCAACCTAGATAGTCCACCAGCGTCGGCCAGCCGAAGCTGATGAATCAGACTAGTATTGAGCAGAAACTTGATGATTTCTACATGACCTTTTTTAATGGCCAATGAGATTGCTGAACCTGCGTTTCTGCGCTCAACGTTCACGTCAACCCGACCACAACTCTCCTCCTACATCAACACCAGCATAAAGCTGCTATTAGTAGGCAAACAGAATAGGCCTCTCCTTAGGGGCGATTTTATTAAGGACCTACTAGGAAGGAATTTTAGGAGAGTTCGCCTTCCCGTCACAAATAAACCGGCCGATAACCTCTTTAGAGGCCGTGTAAGAACGAAGCTATAGGCGCTGTCTTATAGAGGTCTATCTACACGGCTATATATAATACTTTTTACCTTCTTAGAGAAGGGGGGCTTTTCTAGGTTTTCCCTCCTTTACTTGCTCTTAGGGAGCCTCTCTATGCGTGTAGGCGTTAGACTATAGGCGGTAAGGCATTATAGGGCTACCGAGGCAACCCAGTATATCTCTACCGGCCGATTTCATTGCCCGTATTGAGCAATTTCATCCCAGGCTAGGAGGCCGGTCACCGTGGCTGTTGCTTGCACACTTACGCGGATTATCTTAGCTACATTAACGACCAAAATGAGAGCTTCGAAGCGCGATTTATCGCTTTTTTTCTACTGTGGCCACTCTTCCATCTGCTCGTCATCAGGTATTGAATTACGTCAGCAGCTGTTTGGTTGTACTGCTCAAACCGGGGGGGGAAGACGATTGAGGTTGTACAGAGCCCTTCCTACATTCTTTTCTAGAGCAGCAAGCCAGATTATGTCTTGCTGCCCGCTTAATCGCGATGACGCCAACAGAGCACCGTATACCAGGCTCGCCACTCTTCGTGGTGCCGCCGACCGCAGCCCGCACACATACTGTTCTGCTTCTTCACGGGCTCGGCTCAACCGGCGAGCGCTTTGGCAGGGAGCTTCTCGACACGGCCGTGACTTCGTCCGGGCAGATTCTGACAGATCTGCTGCCCCATGCTCGCTTCGTGTTCCCGACATCGAAGAGACGCCGCTCCACCGCGTTTGGCCGATCGATGCTCACGCAGTGGTTCGACCTCTGCCGCACCCAGGACCCCGCGTACCTGCCGGACCGGCAGCTGCAGGGCCTCACCGAGTCAGCCTCTGAGATTTTGGCCGTAATGCGGGACGAGCTCAGCCGGGTGCCGCCCGGCAACCTCATTCTGGGCGGCCTCAGCCAAGGCTGCGCCATGGCGCTGGCGGTCCTGCTCTGCCTGGACCATCCCGTCGGGGGATTCATCGGCATGAGCGGCTTTCTCACTTACGAGTCTGGCCTTCGCATGGTGCTTGCCGATGACGACTTTGGCGATGGCTTTGATCTATTCTTCGACGCGCAAAGGCCGGCAAGAGAGCAGCCGGTCCGCGCGCAAGAGTATGAGCGGGAGCTGCTGTGCCTGGATCCGGTAGAAGAGCCTTCGTCGGAATGGACTGCCTGCCGTACGCCGGTTCTTCTTGGACACGGCGCGGAGGATGAAAAGGTCCCGATTCGGTTGGGGGAGGCGGCGGCAGAAGTCATGCGCGCCGCGGGGTACTGCGTCGACTGGAAACGCTACGAAAACCAGGGCCACTGGTACAAGATTCCTGATCAAATCGACGATATTGTCAACTTTATTTCGCGAATAGGGTGGAAGGCGAAAGCAGAAGACGATGATGTGTGAGGTGTCATTCCAAGATAGGAAGCTACTGAATCGTGCAAAATGTGCTTTAATCATTTGAAAGCCTTCGCAGGAGATGAAGACGTAGGGTTCGCCATTGTTAAAAATAATTAATCCAACTCCTTCGCTAAATATACAGTGCCCTGATATGGACTATTATTATACGCCTCTGCCTCGAGGAACCCCTCCGACTTGTACAACCTGATGGCTGCCTCCATCCTGGCCAGGCTGTCCAAAAATACCTCTCTATACCCTTGATCTTTTGCTCGCCGCAGCAGCTCCAAGAGCAGTTTTCGTGCCACCCGTCTCCCTCGGGCTTCAGGATATACAAACAATCGTTTCATCTCGGCGCATCGATGCCCCGGCCTGGCTTTTGGATGACTCAAGGGGAGCTCCAGCGGTCTCAAGGCAACGCAGCCCAAGGCGACTCCCGACTTGGAGTCCACAGCCAGCAATAGGGAGCCTGTTGGCGGCGCATACTTTCCTGGCAGTCCGGCTAGCTCCGAGTCATAGTTTTGATGCGAGAGATCTTCGTCGAGCCATTCGGTGTAGGTGTGGAAGCACTCGACGACGGCGGCGAGGTCCTCGGGCAACTCGGCCTGGCGTATTAGGACTCGAGAAGATTTTGTTGATCCTGAGTTCATGATTATCGTACGATAGTAAGTGTCGGATAGTTTTGCAGATGCAGTTGTGTGCAACGAAGAGACTCCGCTGTTTAGAAGCTGCCACAATTTAGATGTCGAGTGTTGCTCGGCGGTTTTCGGGGAGAATTACCCGCCCAGAGGAGATCTTGAGGCTACTTGGGTTATTTCCGGAACTTTGCGAAGCTTCCTGATAATTAGTTGCCAGAGCGCATATGTAACGTGTAGATGACTCTTCAAGCTTGGAGGGTGGACTGCTGCCATTGGCTCATCCCCACGTACACTGGCTAGGACTGGGCCAAGGAAGAAGCGAGGAGCCTGAGGCTCACCAACATGGGGGCTTTTTTGCTTCTAAGATTATCAAGTCGAATTGATTGAGATTGATTTGATTTTAGCCCTTCTTCTTGTTTTGAGTTCTCGCCCCATGCAATGGCTAGAGTGAGCCAGCCAGCGGGGACCGGGAACGGAGCTGGTCGGTGCCCCACCATTACATCAGATTAGCGCTGGTGCCTACTCATCGAGAGCTCAACGTCACAAGCTGTCCAAAAGTTATCCTCTCACCAGCAAACAAAGCATCACAGCCTCGCCGAGACGAAGCGAGCCGTCTACCGAAAAACTCTACACTCGAAATAAAAAACGGCATCTTGGCTCGGAAGACGACTCACACGCAAACGGCAATATGGCCGACGCCGAGACAGACATTGGCCAGCTGTCCCCAACACAGCAAGAAGCGCTGCAACAGTACCTGGCCGTGACAGACCAAGAAGTCAAGGACGCAATTCCACTGCTACAACGGTCACAATGGAACGTACAGGTAGTTGCTATAACCAGAGTCAGCTTCCGAAGCTATTTGCTGATAAAACTAAATAGATTGCCATTGCCAAATTCTTTGATGGCGAAGGCCCCGACCCCTTGGCCGAGGCCATGACGGCCAATCAAGCCATCCCGCAAATCGCCGCACGACACGAGAACCTGCAACAGAGCCTGCTCGCCTCGGAATTCAGCTCACGAGTGGCACCGCGCCGGGACCGAACTGACCCAGCGCCGCGCATCGTGCCACCGTCGTCGACGACACACGGAACACCCTGGCTGCTTGGCCTTTTACTCACGCCACTCAACTGGGGCTGGCAGGCAGCGACGGTGCTACTGCGCACGGTGCTCTACGTCGTGTCCTTTTTACCGGCGGCGATACGGCCGACACTGCTGACAAGCCGACTCTCGACGGCGCTGCAGGGCGGGGGAGGTGGCGGGGGACGGCGAATGCTGATGCCGCGCGACGCGGCGGCGCGGTTCAAGCGCGAATTCGAGGAGGAGCACGGGGAGAATGAGCTGCCGTTCTTTGAGGGCGGGCTAGCGCAGGCGCACGATCTGGCCAAGAAAGAGCTCAAGTTTCTGCTGGTGGTGCTGCTTTCGCCCGAGCACGACGACACGGCGGCGTTTGTGCGCGAGACTCTGCTGGCGCCCGACGTGGTGAGCTTTGTGCGGGATCCGGCGAGCAGCGTGGTGCTCTGGGGCGGCAACGTGCTCGACTCGGAGGCGTTCCAGGTGGCGCGCGAGTACAAATGCACGCGGTACCCGTTCTCGGCGCTCGTGTGTCTGACACCCAAGGAGGGCAGCGCCACGCGCATGGGCATCGTCAAGCGGCTGTCGGGGCCCATGCCTGCAGCCACGTACCTGTCGGAGCTGCAGGGGGCCATGGAAAAGTACGGCGCCGATATGGCTGGCGTGCGGGCCGAGCGCAGCGCGCAAGAGTTTGCGCGATCCCTGCGCGACCAGCAGGACTCAGCTTACGAGCGGTCGCTGGCAATTGACCGCGAGCGCGCGCGCGAGAAGAAGGAGGCGGCAGCGGCAGCGGCAGCGGCGGAGAAGCGCGCACTGGAGGAAGCACATGCCGTCGCTCGGCGTGCGGAAAGGGGCGAACAATGGCGGGCCTGGCGGGCAGCGCGCATCCGACCGGAGCCGCCGGCGAGCGACAAGGAGGTTGTGCGCGTGGCGCTCAAGATGCCCGAGGCGTCGGGGGCGGGCCGTATCACGAGGCGGTTCGCGCAGGACGCGCCGGTCGATGAGCTCTACGCGTTTGTGGAGTGCTACGGGGTACTAGACGACAGCAGCAATGGCAGCGCGGAGAAGCCAGAGGACTATGAGCACAAGTACATGTTTCGTGTGGCATCAACGCTGCCGAGGGTCGTCTACGAGCCCAGCACAACGGAGACGATGGGGGCGACGATCGGGCGGTCGGGGAATCTAATTGTGGAGGCGATGGAGGATGGCGCCGAGGAGGAGTGAGAATAATGGCGGCAGAGACTGTGTATTACTAGCGATGATGAACTGTCCGCATGAGCTTATAGAAGGGCACTAAACTGAGGTTTGTCTAGAAGCAGTGCATTAATGAGGTGAGCGGTTGAAGCGGCTCCGCGACCCGAGGTGATTGGCTGCACATTGTACGACAGTTGCAATCGAGCGACCATACCCCGATGCGACAGGTTTCGGCAGACGGGATGACGAGCGGTGATCGGGGTTCGGACTGCAGAGGTAGAGATGATCAACCGGTGCGGGAGATGATGGTCCGCTGGCGTTGGTCAGATGCATTATTCATGGCTGCACAGCCCCAGTGCTCTACGCAAGCCGCCCGAAGACGAGAGTTTCGGTTGGTGGCGAGGTGTGGTGGTTTTCAACTGGGGGTGCCGAGAAGTTGTCGACATGGGATTACAGTTGTCATTTTCTATACTCATCTTTCAGTCAAAAAGAATCCACGTCGTCTGATTGACTTCTTAGGAACTTGTTCGCCTGCGTCCTGCAAGTTGGTTCGCAGATCGGAAATTTCCCAATCGGGCAAGGCGCTAAATTGATGGCCTAGTGGCAGGGCAGCCTTGTTGGTACTTTGGTACAACACTGACTGGCCGCGCGGCTGCTGCTGCTTTTCTCCGTCCGAGCTATATGTAATACTGACGGGGCCGGTGGGATGTTTTTCACCCACAGAGGCCGATTACTGATGAAATTTCCGGGAAATGAGACAGTCCGAAAAGCTGTTGGTCGTCCAGTTGAAGCCAGCTTATCGTCAGAGATCAGAGGTACCTGAATATGTACTTGTTGTACAGCCGCCCACCCCCAGATCCATGACCAACTGTGTCGCGTATTCGCATGACACCAAAGTACCCTGCTGGGCTCTCACCTACCTACTCAGTGAATGGTTAGCGCGCCTGACACGTGTTTAGCCTTGGCAAAGGCGAAAAAAGGGCTCTTTCTTGCAGGTGGGTTGAAACATTGTTGGGGAGACGTTTCGTGCTAGTTACCTCGAGGTACGGCCGCCCACTGGCACTTGCAAGGCCAAGTCCCCGCTAGATTGCAGGGCACAGCCACCTATAAGAGACATTTCGTCAGCTGCCGCGACGCTTTCCAGTGGCTCTAGCTGACGTTGCCAGCGGAATCTGGGGCATCGGAATCCATGAAAGTACCTTCCAGTACCCACGCCTGTACTCCGTACTCCATTTGAGTATGGCTGTTCCGCCACAACGCCCGTTTGCCAACATCTCCATACCTACCTATTCAGCCTATTTCTTCCCCTCTTTACATCACGAATGCACCTTGCGCTTCTCATTTTGAAACCTTCATATTGTCGCCTCTTTCACGACCCTTTGTCCAAGTTTATACCCCCTGCACTGTTTGCTACCCTAGCGCCATCGCTTTGTCCTCGATTCCCGCCCCCCGTCGCAGCATTGGGCCCCTGTCCTCATCAACATCACATCTACGCCGCCTCGAGGCGTCTCGACCGTCACTTCCCACTAGCCAGCGCGAATCTTGAATTCATCACCTGTATTGAGACACACACCGTCGCCCGTCATGAAGTCGATGAAGAGCCTCAGCATGAATAAGATGCTCGGCGGTATCAAGAGGAAGAGCACACGTAACGCAACCCAGGATCAATAGTTACCCGGCCGCGACCAACGCTGACACCACCCGTGATACCAGTATCGGCACCAAGCGCCTCGACAGCCGCGGCCGTGCCGCAACAAGGCGAAGCCCCCGAGAAGACGGCACATAACAGCGTGGTATGTTGGTCGCCGTGACCTCGGAGCTTCGCGCCCCCGTCGCTAATGCCGTCACCCGCAGAAAGCGTTTTGCGAGTCGGGATACAATGTCCAGGTACGTCGTCCCCCTTATGTACCCGCACATCAACCTTTGCCTTTCTATTGCGCCTTACTAACACTGCGTCTTACTTCAGGGTGACGAAGTCCTATTTCTCCCACCTATTGTCGACGCCGCCGAATCTTCCCCCGCCGCCGCCACCGAGTGCGCTCGCCTAATCCGCAAGTTCATGGCCAAGGACTACTTTGGCCGCGCCGCCTGGCAGTACAACGCCATCATGCTCCTCCGCATCCTGACCGAGAATCCGGGCCCCATGTTCACCCGCAATATCGACTCCAAGTTTGCCGACACTTGCAAGGCCCTGCTGCGCGGCACAAAGGACCTCAATGTCCGCCAGATGCTCATCGAGACTCTCGACGACTTTCAGCAGACCAAATCCTACGACGAGAACCTGTCTATCCTGCTACAGATGTGGAACAAAGAGCGCGTAAAAATTCAGGCCGTCTATGGTGTACGTTCCTACACATGCAGTGCTGCTCCCCTTGTAACGCTACTAACATTTTTCTCCTAGAACGCCCCAAGAATGGCGCCGCGCCCGTTTCTTACAGACTCACAGCAGCAACAACAGCCGCCAAACAGTACCAACGGCCAAACTTACTTTTCCCGGCATCACACCAATAATAAGCTGCCCGGCGCCGTCGAGCTCGTCAGCCGGCTGGAGGAAGCAAGAACGTCGGCCAAGCTTCTCGAACAAGTCGTTATGAACACGCCCCCCACAGAGATACTCGACAATGACTTGATAAAGGAGTTTGCCGACCGCTGTCTGAGTGCCTCGAGAAGCATTCAAGGATACATGGTCGCCACCAACCCCGGCCCCGACAACGAGACGATGGAGAGCCTCATTGATACAAACGAGCAGCTGCAGACGGCCCTCAACCAGCACCAGCGCTCCGTCCTCAGCGCCCGCAAGCAGCTCGGCCTCAATGCGCGCTCCGAGGAGACAGACTCTGCCGACGGAACACCCATGGGCGAGTCCGTCTCGCCCATCCTCGACTCGCCGGCACTGCCTGTCCGGCCCGGCAAGGGCAAGCAGACGGACCCATATCATCCCGGCTCCGGTGTGGGCATAGCTTCTGGCTCCGGCTCCGGCTCCGGCTCCGGCTCCTCCAGCAAGGGCAAGCACGCACAGGAAAATGGCGCTGACGACGACGAGGACCCCTTTGCCGACCCGCAGTACCCAGACGACACTCCCAACGGCGCGACTCGCTTACGGACGCATGAGGAATTGCCCCATGAGCCCTTTCATCCGGGCTTCACCGCTGCCACGGACCCGCCTGCCGGCCACCTCGCCCCCGGCCACGGGTCAGGCTCGGCGGCGGCCAGGGACACGTCAATTGAGGACTTGTACGATGCCGCTGCCTCTACCAGCAAGGGCAAGTCTGCCGCGTAAATGCTTTTCTATTGCGGGCGCAGCACTAAGCCATACCGCGTCTGGCCAAATGAAGCGTGTAGTTGGAGAAAGTGAAAGTATGTCGAAAGCATATAGCCTGCAGGACGTTTCGAGTCACAAGCCAGTCTCTTTTTTCTTTTTCTTTTTTTTTTCTTTTTTGGCTGCATGTCAAGGCCAGTTTAAGCGATTTTCCGTCTCGTCCTTATCCGCTTCTTCTGCGTTTCTTCATGACGTCTGTCGTATTTTTCACTGTTTAGAAACAAAAGGGGTCTTTTTTCTTCACTTTTGCTTTGACTCTGGTCATACTGTTGTCTGATACCATCAATGTCCTTTTCTTCTTGACCTCGGTTTCTCTGCCGATAGCCAGAAATTGCGTGGCAAACTCTCTACAATTAGAATGTAGCACGCTGACCATTTACATGAGCCGTTTTCTGCATCTTTCTTTGTTCTTGTCTCTGCCCATCTATGACCCTCGTCTATCTATTCCTGTGACCTCTCTGTCTTTGGCGGCCCATGACCCGTCTGTCCAACTGGCGTGGTCTCGGGGAGCAGCAAGCGGTTTTGGTTCTTTACGCGGCGAATCCTTTGTAAGCGGTATGATGAAACAAGATGCAAACCGGTCTGATGCGGATGAAATGTTTGCACTCGAGGTGAAAATCTACGGGCAAGCTCCTCGCAGTATTTTCTGCGGCATACATCTCCAGAGTGCCTGAAAACACACAATCATCGGTGCTTGAACGTTGAGATGGCACATGCTCAATTGGGAACTAGGTCCACGGATCAGAATGACTCTTTTGATCATGATCCTTGAGAATCGAATCAAAGTTCACGTCAACGTGGGATTATGCCAGCTACATAAAGTATCTCTCCCAGGAACAATGGTGAGGGCCAAAGTTGGCCGCAATACATGGGCGGGCCGGGCCCATCGTGATGCTTAACTACAACTGTCGAGTACACACAGTTGAATGAAGGTGCAAGACTCATCCCATGAAGAACAATCAATCGATTTTTCTTTTCTTTTTTTGACTAGACACATTTTATCTACAAAAGCCGCCAACTCTGCCGGCTCGTGGCGGGACACATGTATTGAGGCTGACGACTATTGCCGGCACCTACATCGAGAACAGCGAAGTCGAAACAAGGGCTCGTAGGGTTGGCCATACTGTTCGAAATAGCAGAAAAATCCCGCTCCGCACCTCTCATTCCGACATTTACCTCTCTGAGCAAGCATATCCCGGCATTCTTCAAACTTTTCCAGTATTCGAGTCTCCCTGTCTTCGGCCTCCTTGCGCCCAGCTTTGTCATATATAGACTCGTATTCAGCAGCGGCAAGCTTGTCTTTGAGACGCTGCACCTCCGATCGCAATTCATCCTCGGCAGCAACGCCTCTTTTGACAATCTCAGTCGCGAATCCGCCAACGAGCGCAGCCAGCTCATCAGACTCGAGATGATGTCTAATGTTTTTGGCGGTTGCCTCGGCCAGCATGGCATGTACCGTGGCGTCTCCGGTTCTGCTCAGCGCCACCGTCGCTGCCTCGAGCAGGTGAGACTTGCTGTTTGCGTCTTGCGATGCGTGTCGGAGTTTCTCCTTGCTGAGGTCTGCGAGAGCTGGGATGTCGTAGTAGTCGGCAATCGAGTTTACCAGTACGTGCTGCACTAGGTCCTCCTCTGGCGCCGCGTTTTCGCTCGTCTCTTCAGTTTCGTGAGGTTGCGGGTCAAAGGAGTCGCCAATCGAGGTAACCAGCATGTGCTGCACCAGGTCCTTCTCTGACGCTGTGTCATCGCTCGTCTTTTCAGCCTGGGGAGGCTTCGGCTTGTAGTCTCCAGTGTAGAGAAACTCGACCATGTTCTCCACGGTGTCTGTGTCATATTCCTCAATTACGATTTTCCCCGTCTTGGATTCCTATTTCGGTCAGTCTTTTTCGTTCAAATCAGCCTGCAGGGATAGCAGAGAGACGTACTTGGAATGGCTCTCGGATCGCGGCAGCAACAACCTTGGATTGCGCACACACGACTGCTTTGTGTACATTGAACTCTTTGTCGCTGCAGACCAAGGTCAGATCAGAGAATTGACCCGATTTCAGAAGATGGCCGAGATTGGGCCCTCGAGTTGAATCAGCCATGACTTTTGAGGTCTTGAACTGAGCTGTAGTTACTCTATCAGGGAGCTCAACTAGAAGCCAGAAGCGAGTATAAGAATTTATATGCAGGATGGTGCGTGAAAGCAGGATAATTTTCACGGCCCCCGTTATACTACGCACATCATTCACTCTGTTATATTTTTTTTTCTTTGTCTATTATGTCGAACAGTAGCCTACTTTAATTCCTAGTGCAGCATCACTTCTACTCTGGACCCAAGATCGTGAGGCAAAATTCGAATTCCAAGTCAGTATGCGTTGATGGGTAGAAGTTTATAACTAGTCGGGCAGCTCTCCCAACCAAAAGCACCACGGCCAACTCTGCCCCCCGGTCGATTCCGCCCAATACGCTCGGACTACTCTCCGGCTTTACCACTTTCCCCTTTTTAGCCCACGATTGCAATCGCCATCGATCCATCGCTTTTTTATGCACAACATCCCCCCTAAAAATGGCCTTTTCTTGCCTGCGCCGCCCGGCAGGAGCCGAGACTTGACCAGAAACCTTGCCGCCACAAAATGCAACCCCAAACGGGAGTTGAACAATGGACACAAG
>JARJPP010000315.1:0-77944 GCA_030782485.1 Beauveria brongniartii
AAGTATAGGTTTTCCTCTAGGGAATCTAGTTTTTCTTATACTTTTAAATAATAGAGGTACTAGATAGATAAATTAGTCTAACTAGAGTAAATTAATAATAATATATATAAATTATATATTTATTAAATATTAATAAAAAAGAAGTTATTTATAAGCCTAATATAGTTAATATACTTTATATATAATTAATATATATATAATAATATATAAATATATAAATAAAGTTAAAAAGCTTAATATAAAAAAATAAACTTTATTTTAAATAAATATAAAAATATAAAAAGAAAAAGTAAAAAGGAAAATAGCTTATTATAATATAGTTATATTATAAGTAAAAGGATATAACTATAAGCTTATAAGGCTAAGAGGCTAAAAGCCTTAGTAATATAAGATAACTAGGATAAGGAGGGGTTTATATATAATAAGGGGAATATAGCTATAAAGTTATAAGGTCCTTATATAGACCTTATAAGGGAGGTTCTTATTAGTAAATAATAGAGGTATACTATTATAGTTAGGTTATTTATTAAGATCTTCCTTATCACTTCCTTCGTGCTAGCCGCTCCCTGACACTAACGGTGGCTGAGCGGTGACCATAAAGAGCCCCTGCGGCAACATGATGCTATTGATGTTTAAGCAGGAGACGTGCAATCAGACGAGTATATATATTCAAGCTTCTCGCCTTGAAATTGCCAAACTTCTCACAGCAATCAAGATTCGACAGACAATTCTACTACTCTGTCTTCAAGCTTCCTTCTTTGAAACTCACAACTCCTATTACTTTCATGACCGCTTTTCCGAGCGATTCTTATCAATCATGGTCAACATGATGCTCTGGACAGCACTGTCCTTCTCTGCCGCCGTTGCACACGGCGCCATCATTCCCCGGCAAGGATCGGGCGGCATCAACTTGGCTGCCCTTATTCGCAACGCGCCTGAAATTCAATTTCATCAGAGGAGTATCCAGAAAGCCCTGACCAAGGGTCTTCCCTACTCAGAGGGCCTGCTGGAAAACTCCAAAGGTCTCGTCAAGTTGGATGGCTTGAAGGAAGACGAGCGCAAGTGCTTGTATTTGCGCAACTCTGTCAAGGAAGATGGGTTTCAATCTTATATGGATATTAACCCCCACCCTGATGCTCCTGATGTGGTCACCGGAAAGACGGAAAAGAAGATTGAAATCACTACATCCACGGCAGTGGTTGACGTTGAGAGGCTTGGATGGAACAAGGAAGTGGCGACAGAAATCGGCGGCTCGGCCACGGTTGAAGCGTCAGGCGGAATTGGCGTCTTCTCAGCCTCTCTCTCGGCGACTGTCTATGGCAATCAGCGCACAGCAGCAGGCCAAAACGGCGAAACCTCCAAACAGACTGAATTCAGACAGGACATCAGAAGGGAGGAAGTTTGCCCCCCGCACAGCATCTGCAGAATTGTGACCTGGACCTTCACCAGAACCATCAAGGGAAAATGCTTCCTGACGCCTTATTTCGACGAGAAGTGCTCTACTGGTGATAAGAGGAAGTCAAAGTACAGTCTTGGGCTTTTCCCCGGCTGTGAGCCCTTGACACGCGTTGCCAGGCAGTTTTTCACCTTTGATGAGGACAATTACAGATCTGCATTGGGATTTGGCGCCGATTTCCAGGGCCTCAAGATGCACAAGCCGGCCATGATTGCGGCCAACAAGTACGAAGAAGATTGCACCTTTACGTACGCGATACGGGACGAGAACGGAACCCCCGTCAAAGGCATGGCAAACATCATTGAGACGGAGACCGACTCCTCGGTACAGAAGTCTCCGGTCACGAAAACCCCCAAGGCAATGGAGTGGTTTGTAAGCGACGAGGGCGTCGAGTCCTGCCAGCTTGAGGAAGGGTGGTGGATGCAGCCCAACAATGCCTACTTCATTCCCAAGTCGGCTGGCGGACGGGGCGCTTGGGAGTACCGGGACGACTTGCCCAAGCCCGAGCTCCTCGAGGAGCATTGCCCCAAGTATGCGTCGCTCTCCAAGAGAGGCTTCCAGTACGCGTCGCCTTCCAAGAGAGTCGAGGCCGGCAGCAGCAAACAGGGGCCTCCTCCTAACAACCTTGTCAAGGTCGTCATGATTGAAGACGGCGTGCCAGCATTCCTGGCGTCATTGGCCAAGACTAACAGCGAAGGCTACGCGGCAAACCTCCTCTGGGATGGCGGGCTGTCGGTTGAAGAACCAGGTTACGTCGTCATCGACGGACCGGGTGAACCTGACCCAGAACCCTCTGCCAAGCAGTGCTTGGCTGAGCTCAGGAGGAACTAAGAGCAGAGAGCAAAGAAAGCATGGCTGTTCGAAGCCAGACTCTCTGTTTGCAACTGCCAACCAACTTGTGGTTAGAAATAAGAGTTGGGTGAAGAGGGGTTTCTTCTTAAAAGTGTAAGGAACTACTTGGTCATTATCAGAATCCAGATCATCTTTTATTTAATTGAAGTCGTTGAGTTATGGTTGTTACTTCCACCGCCGTCTAATATGATACAGCCAGCAGTCAAGGGATAACTCCAAACAGTAGCTAAACAGTAGCTAAAACAGACGTTAGTTGAACAATTGGTCCAAGTAGACAGCCAGTGTCATTGTAGGCGCTGTGTCGGATAACGCTGCCTCTGTTGGGTCAATACGAACCGTGTTATGATACCTAAGGGGCACGAGGTATAGGCGCTACAAAAGTGTGGGCATCCTCGGTTAAGGTGATACCTCGCTACTATTCGCCATAAAAAAATGTGAGTATTTCGTGTCAATTACAGAATACAAAGTTGGCAAACCATTTTGATAATTACAGTCTCCTTTTTCCAACTCCTCGTCGGCAAGTCTCACCATGGCCGAAAAGCTAGAAAAGCCGACACCTACACCGCACTCCAGCTTCACCGTTTCATCGGGATGCCTCTGCTACGGACACCTGCACAACATGTGCCACGGCCTGACCCTGCCCCCGCAGCCGTTCCCCAGTGCTGGGGAACGGCCTTTGCACGGCACCGTCAAGTCGCAGATATTGCACTATAATATCACTGCCCTGAACGGGACCTGGCGCGCCTACGAGCTTGTAGACTCGCGGTCGAGGGAGCGTACAGCCTGGTTCGTGTGCCACGACAGCGTCAACCCCGAGACAGAAGTCGACAAGATGCTGCGGGTGTCAGGCTCACCCTACGAATTCGATAGCGGGAGCCAGTGGCATAGTGGCGAGAGCGCGGAAGAGGGCGTGCTCCCCATCAATCGCTACGACTGGGGTTGCTATGACCAGCGGTGCAAGGACGAAGTGCCAGACTCGAACGAGTCTGATAACCTCGCTTGGGAAGGAGAGAGTCTCGGGCTCGTCGATTTGACTCATGTCAGTGAATACATTGGCTTGTGGAAGGATGTGTGCCCGCCACAGCGAGAGCCTCAAGCCCACGGCCTCTGGATGAACGTCATGGGAGAGTACATGTTTGGCCGGTTCGGATTTACCGACGACCGCAAAGCCGCACGGTCATTTTTCTGGTTCACTACATACACAGAGTTTGCTTCTACGACGTTTGCTGGCCTAGAGACTACTCTGCGGGTGTTTGAGAGCGACCACGACCGAATGAGTCGGTTACTGCGAGAGGGCTTCAACATGGATGGGCTGGAACTGGTTCAGAGCGAGCTCAGGGAGCATCAACAGTCCGGCAAGGTCCCTCCCGATGACAAGTTGCGTGGGCCGTACGAGGCCGCAGACTATATTCTTGATGCGCAGGATGCAGACCTCATAGCTTCCAGAGCCCATCATCCCACACCAAATCCTGCTGACGAGCCCATGCCGCATCTTTCTGCCTACTGGAGAAGCGCCTGCCTAGAAGTGATCAACGAGGCCCTGCTGAGCTACCTCGATTCACTATTCACCTTGACTATCCACAGCAGCACCGATGATGACACTGTCAGCAGGGAGTCTGTCGCAGCCTCACTATTTCCCAAGCACGACGAAGAGAGTACGGTCGACAGATGGATGTATACGACCATGATGGATCCTCAATCCAGTCCGTCCGTCATTACCAGTAGAGAGGCCTTTGCGGACAAGATTTTGGCCTTCCTCGACTCCAGAAGCGACGGCCGTGACCTCGGCAGCATGTTTAGGGTCGAGGGGGTTATCCAAGGGCTGGCGGCGGCTATGGAGTGGCTATGTGGCGAGATACTAGAACTGGCTGGCAACAGCGCAATGGATCATTGGCGTAATGGCGCCATCGTACCGCTAGACATTCGACTAGGCATTCGAAACGACCAAGACCTGATGGCGGCCGTCGGATGCTCAAGAGTGTACTGGATGGGCGGTACACTGGGGTGGGTTGATTCCCCCCCAGAGCTTTAAAACAGGGAGCAAAGCAGATATACGCGGTTACGTGCTCCTTGAGTAGTCTACTTCCTAAGATGATATACTAATCCACTATAAATATGTATAAATCTATGGCGGAAGGGGGAAATAAGTCAGGAGAAAAATGTTCAACATCTAATAGAAAGGTTATCATACACTTCACGACAGCATCGCGCTTCTTCTTCTTCTTCTTCTTCTTTCTCTTTCCTCACATACAAGTACAAGTAACTCTTACCACTCCTGGACCTCGTCGCCCTTGCCCGCTTTTTGCATGCGAACGACCTTGTCCGTGTTGAGCAAACACAGCGGATCAAGCGCCTTTTTAATCTGTCGCATCGTGTCTACCGTCGTCACGCCGAGCTCATGCTCGAGGTAATCCCGCTTCACCAGACCAACACCGTGTTCGCCCTGTTTTTAGTGTTCCCCATCATGATTAGCTTTTTTTTTTTTTTTTTTTTCGAGCAAACAACACGCAAAAGCGCGCAAATTCTTTGTTTTTGTGTGTGTTGCCAAACTTACAGTCACTGTGCCCTCCATCTCGACGGCCCGCTTCACCATGCGGTGCACCACCGTCTCGGCCTTTTTGCGCTGAGCTTCGCTGTAAATGAGAATAGCTATAACAGAAAAAGCACCGCTTCATTAGCCCATTCGTCCTTTCAAGAGGAGGTCGCTCCCTCACGCGGGAAAATACTTGCAGTGAAAGTTGCCGTCGCCTACGTGGCCAACAATCGAGCCCCGAAGACCGCTCTTGCGCATATCCTCCTTGGTTTCGTCAATCAGCTCCGCCAGTCTGCTCATCGGCACCGCCACGTCCCCCGTCCACACGCGGTCCCCCGGCTTCATGACGGCCATGGTGCTCCAGAGCGCCTCTTTGCGCGCGCTCCACAGCTCGTCCTGCTCCTGCTGGCTCCGCGCAAACTCAAACGTCTTGGAGCCCGCCTGCCTGGCCAGCGCCTGCACCGTCGCCACCTGCTCCTTGACGCCCGCCGGCGTGCCCGCAAACTTGAAGAACAGCGTCGGCGCCTCGGTCCACGCGCGCGACGTCGTGCCCGCCTCGTTGATGAAGCGCATCTGGTTGTCGTCGAGGATTTCAATGGCGGCAATGGGCACGCCCCGGCCCACCACGTGCGCGACGCAGCGCGCCGCGTGGCCAATGGTGGGAAACGTGCCGACAGCCACGCTCGTCGACTCGGGCTTGACCGTGACCTTGAGCGTCGCCTCGGTCACAAGGCCCAGGGTCCCCTCGGAGCCGATGAAGAGCTTCGTGAGGTCGTAACCGGCGGAGCTCTTGCGCGGGCGCTGGCGCGTCTTGATGATGGTCCCATCCGCCAGCACCACCGTCAGGCTCAGCACCCACTCGCGCATGGTGCCGTAGCGGTAGGCGTTTGTGCCGCTGCACCCCGTGCCAATCATACCGCCAATCATGGCTCCCGGGCCCGGGTCCGGCGGGAAGAACAAGCCGTCCTGGGCCAGCGTCTCGTTGAGCCACTCCCAGCCGACCGCCGGCTGCACCACCACGTCGAGGTCCTCCTTGTGCAGCCGCACAATCTTGTCCATGCGGCAAAAGTCAACCGACACGCCCTTGCGCGTCGGTGTAAAGTGGCCCTCGAGGCTCGTGCCGCCGCTGTACCCCACGACGGGGATGCGGCGCAGGTGGCAAATCTTCATAATCTCGGCCACCTCCTCCGTCGAGCTCGGATACACGACGCAAAACGACCGCTCGTCGGTCTTGGCCCGGTGTGAGGACCAGTCGGACGTCGCGTGCTGCTCTAGGTCGGCCTCGAGCGTGCTGACGTGGTCCTTGCCGAGGACGCGCACAAAGTCGGCCCAGGCCGCCTGCATGTTCTCGAGCTTGGTGTTGTGCAAGGGGACCTTGGACTTGGGCAGCGGAAGTGTCGACGAGGGCTCGGGCTCGCGCGGCCAGTACGTGCCCAGCCAGTACGCGACGCCAACGCTCGAGAGAAAGACTTTTTCCATGTTAGTGCTGCATCACCAGAGGGGGTTAGACCACTTCTCAGAGGGGCGGGGAAGGTTTACAAAAGGTAATCATCCAGTTTCTCGCGGGATCCGTGGTATTGCGCCACTGCTCGTACTGCGCGCGCTGCTCGCGCTCTCGACGTAGACGCGCGCCGATGCTGCCCATGACCTGACCCTGGAACGACCGGCCCAGCTTGGCCGAGTTGCCCTCCCGCGGGGGCTTGGGGTGCTCCGGCTCAATCTGCATGCTGTACCAGCGCGCGACAACCACGGGAGAACGGCCCGCGGCTGTGCTGCGCAGTTGTAACTGCTGGCGGGCGCTTTGCAGCGCGGCGCCGCCTCGCAGATGCGCCATTGATGCGGGTGGAGGAGGCTGGGTTGTCTTCGAGAATTGAATGTCGGGGAACAAGGGGGGAGGGACTCGAGTCGGTGCGAGCGAATGCGGGTTGTCGGAGAGAAGAGTAGGGGAAGAGACCCCGACAATCTTTTTAAGGCGCTCTGAATGGCCCGAAGAGTGCAAAGCAGGGCAGTTGAATTGGCCGGATAACTAATGGATTCGAGATGTCGGATGAAGGGGACTTTTTTTTTTCCCTGTAGTTAGTGTTTGCTGTGAGCTGCACCTCCAGAGTGGAGAGTGGAGTCCGGCCCGGACAACGACTTCGGTGTTTCACCACCGCCTATGGTCGCTCGGTACTGGCACGACCACGGAATCTGGGGACTAGAATTACGTTTTAGTTGCACTATTACTACAAAGTTGATTAAAGTGTCCATTTTAACAAATATGAAGCAGGTGGGACATGTGGATTCTGGCCTGCAAACATATCCATCCTGCCTTTAGCCCGCGCCTGCTGTCTTGTTCCCCCGCCCATGGTCTCCAAGCACAAACACTGGCGTGGAATTCAAGCAGTATTTATATGTACGATTTCGATTGGCGCTACAACTACAAGGCCACGGAAAAAGTAATCAGCTTCGTGGAATACCAAAACATCTTTATTCAAGGCAGTGTAGTTGAGACAGGACAGGGCTGACGCATATCCCTCACATATGGACAAGCGGGGGAAGCCGGCTCCCGAACCCATGCTTCCGATGTGGCATGAATCATGTCATGTATCCTTCCACACAAGCTGCACGTTGAACGTAGGCGAGGCCCCTTGCATGTGCGCTAGATAGGCCGCCAGCTCCTGCTCATGCTCAATCTGCAGCGGCAACTCTCCACCCTTGCCATCCTTGATGACGCCCTCGACGCGGATGCACGCCGCGCCGGGAAACCGGGCCACGGCCGACTCCCGCAGCTCCTGCACCGAGTGAGAGCCCAGCGTGGCTACCCATAGGCTCATTCCGGTTATAAAGCTCGACGACGGGTGCAGCCGCAGATAGACGGCGCAGGCCGGCACGTCGGGCCCAGCTCCTCCCCCTCCTCCTCCTCCTCCGCGAGAGGACGTGGACGGCGGCTGCGGATACATCTGCGGCGAAGCACTGGCAATAGAAGCCGAGGACGCTGCCGCGACTGCAGCCGCACTGTAGAATTGCTGGTGGTGGTGACCCAAGAATGCTGCCTGACTGCCCGGCGACAGGAGCAGCCCCGAGCCCATGCCCGGTGAGCTCAGCTGCATGGCGGCGTTCATGGTGCCCAAAGCACCGCGCCCCGATTGCTGTGACCCATCGACCGTCAGGGAGGATGCCTGCGACAAGGTCAGGGGCATGTGCATGGCGTCGCTGCCGGGGCTGTCAAATGTCATCTGCGGAACCTCGGACAAGTCGTCGAAATTGCTTCCTGCCAGGCTCTCCGCTAGCTCCATCTGACCAGGCGCCGTATTATTTGGTGAGCTATGCGTCGTGCTGCTCACTGCCTGCATTTCTTGTCGATGGCTGCTTCGACTGGCCCCTGCCAGGGACTGCCTCGATCTGCGCTGATCTCGTAAGCGCTTCATCACATCGCTCGCGACCATCTCGAGCGCACGCATCTTGGCCTTTGCTTCTTCTGTCCCAGAGACATTCTCTAGGATCGCCCGCACGACCGGTGCCCGCTGACCCCATTGCTGCTTGAGCCTCTCCCACTGCTGCGGTGTGGCATCCGACTTGCTCACGAATCGCGCTTCTGACAGCACTGTGTGCAGCGCAGCGCGCATGTCGCGCGATTCAGTTGGGTTTACACCGAGCACAGCCTTGGCTTCGCCGAGTGTCATCCGCGTCTCGAGCGTACGCAGTCGTTTGGTGACATCGGTGCAGATGACGTCGAGAGCGAGCTGCCGTTGATCAAAGCTATGAGTGCTGCCGCCAACATCACCGCCGGCCACGGTACTGTTGACCCAGAGCATGCGCTGCAGCGCAAGAGAACTTCCAATGAGACGCTGTTTTGCTGCTGCCCAACGCTCCGGCCCTGCTTCTGTCTTGCGTGAGAGGCTGTCCTCGTGACATATCTGCTTGAAATTGGTCCGCAATGTACGGTATGTGGCCGTATCGAGGCTGAGTATATCGCGAGCTTCGTCAATGGTCATTTCGGAAGGGAAACGGTTGTTGCCGCTGGCTGTCGTCGACTGCATATATTGTCCACTTTGCCGTCCGCGGCGCCGTGACCGACTCCCACCAGGGGCCGTCACGGGAGTGCCATTACCACTGTCACTTTCCTGCATAGTCATTTCGTTATTACCGTGTGAGGTAGCGACGGAATAGCCAAGATCAATATGTTCCCCGCGTTCTTCGCTATCGTCATCAGTGCCATCGTCGTTGTCGTTGTGCCCGCCGTCTGGTAGGACCGAGGTCGCATCCACGGTTGAGTTGGGAACGCGCAGAAGCCATCGATTCTTGGTGCGCACCCGCATGAGCTCGCGCGGCTTTATATCATAGCCGTCTTCCTCGTTGAGGATGCGGAGCATTTCCCGCTGAGCTAGGTTCTTCTCCCAAAGTTCCTTGATGCGGGCGACCAGTCGGTCATTCTTGTGTGCCGGCCTCTGCTTGGCTGGAAAATTCCAACGACGAAATTGTGTCTGAAAGGCTCGCTTACTGCAGAAGAATGGAGCTTCTTCGGAGTGAAAGGGAGAGCAAAGCATTCACGTCAAGTACAGAGTGAACGGCTTGTGTGCTTGCTTGTCCCTCTCGCCCCAAATAACGCCCCGTTTGTGTAAGTCAAGGAAATAGTGCAAAAGACTGGATGAAATAATTGAACATATGTGAAAAGGATGCCTGAGAAACTTGACAATGAGGCAAAGACGCTACGGACGAGGGCATGGGAGCAGTTCATGACTGGCAGGAACACTGGAAGCCTCGCTCATTCAATCCTGGCACTCATACGAGTGACCCGGCTCTTCAAAAGCACCATGCAAATGTTTGTCATAATGATAGTCCCCTTGTCCCCCTCTTTGGGCTGACTGCGTGTTTCTCGGCGTGTGTGAGTCACTCACCTAGGGCAAAACTCGTGGGCGGTCTTTAGGTATTCCATGATGTCCTCGAGGGACCGGCCCTCTCGGATATATAGCTGATAACATGTTTCTTGGTGTGTGTCCCAGTCATAGACCATGATCCAGGGCAAGATGCATTGCCACTGCTTATCTCGCTTGATAGATGTCTCTGAAACCTTCGATGAGATGGCATGTTAATTGGAGCTTTCTTCAGCTGGTGGAGATTTCCAAGGCGACCCCAGGATCCTGCAGCTGGCGGCTTGTTTGCTCCGTACAGTTCTAACAGGGTCACACACTGTGTATGGGCACTGTCCACTTATACCTGGATAATGTGGAATGGGAAGAGAACAGGAGTGTGCGACAAACGTCACAAAGGAATATGTTTCCAGAGGGTTCAGTAAATTCCTTGATCCGGAAAGTCTGGAACATGCAAGCCCCTATCTTGATATCAAGGTTGATGCATGCGCCACGACCAATGATTGCGACAAATAGCCCGTGCCGAACCTCGGCACAGGCTAGCTTCCAGGGCCAGACAGCTCCGCAGCCGAGCAACCTCAACTCAAATTTATATCCAGCCTATGATTCTTCTCTCCGTTCTCAACTGCATTCTTCTGCCCTCTTCAGTATACCAGCGTCACCCGGCCGCACCACACCCGCAATCATGGCGCCCTCATTCCCCGACAGCTACAACACCTTGTCCCTTCCCGACATCTCGCTGTCGCACCACCCCGAGTCGTCGCCGACGGTGACGCCCGTCATCATCGTGCGTCTCAACCGTCCCGAGTCGCGCCACGCCTACACCGACACCATGGGCGCGTCGCTTGTGACGGCCTATGGGCTGCTCTCCGAGGACCCGCGCGTGCGCGCCATCGTCCTCACCTCGGCTGACACCACCAACAAGTTCTTTTGCGCGGGCATGGACTTCAACGTGGCTGCGCAGCGCGTCGAGGACCCGCTGCAGTACCGGGACTCGGGCGGCACCGTGTCGATTGCCATGCACCGCTGCCAGAAGCCCATCGTCGCGGCTGTCAACGGCGCGGCTGTCGGCATCGGCATGACCATGACGCTGCCGGCGACGGTACGCGTCGCCAGCAACCAGGCCAAGTGCGGCTTCGTCTTTGCGCAGCGCGGCTTCTGCATGGAGGCATGCAGCAGCTTCTTCCTGCCGCGCCTCATCGGCACGTCAAAGGCGATGCACCTCGTCAGCACCGGCGCCGTGTACCCGGCCACGCACCGACTGTTTGACGACCTCTTCAGCGAGGTCGTCGAGCCGGCGCAGGTGCTGCCCACGGCGCTCAAGATTGCCGAGGGCATGGCGCAAAACTGCAGCATCGTCTCCACCCAGGTCATGAAGGACATGATGTACACGGGTCCCAAGTCGCCCGAGGAGGCGCACCTCCTCGAGAGTAAGATCTTTTACAGCCTCACGTGCCCCGACACCGACTCGGCCGAGGGCGTGCAGAGCTTCCTGCAAAAGAGGCCGCCCAAGTTTACGGGCACGATGCAGAACCAACGGCCTTTTGGATATCCGTGGTGGTCCAATCTCGACGTGCGTCCCAAGATCTAGTCGTATATGTATTTTCAATGTACGAGTATAAAAGTCACGGCGTTCCAAGTGGCAAACAGGCCAAGAGTAGTCATGAGAATATCATGTTGTGTTTGTATCTAACTCTTCATCCGAGATCCTGAAACCCCCATCGTGCTAAACCTCGTGTCCACGAATCAACGTGTTGTCCGTACAAGGCACCCGAAACACACAATAGAAAAAAAAGTTAGTCCCGTACGCCAAACCAAAGGGACAAGCAATGCAAAATGCTCAACATATCCTTCATAAACGCCACGCATCGATTGGGGTGAAAAGAATCAGAAGTACAGTATAGGAGGGCCGTTCAAAAAAGCATAGGAATTGCAACGCTAAGGTAGACCAGAATGCAGAAAAAGCATATATACGTGCAGAAGTAAGAAACGTCTCGAGTGGCTTCTTTCTGCTCCTCTCAATCAGGACCATTCAGAGGAGAGGCAAATGCATCCTCATGGTCTGTTGTGTGTCGTCCGAACCAAAGGTTGGGCACGATAAGTGGGTTATGGCGGTTCCATGGCGGGTATGTAAGGCTTTGGTGCCATGAAGCAGTGGATGTGGTCATGCGAGGTGAGCAGGTCAAATGGTGGGTTGGTAGATGCATGCCAGAATCTCGGAATGAAGAAGGATGTCTCGGAATGGGCGGCTCCTAGTGCCTGCCCAGTCTAAGCAACCGAGTTCTGAGCCAGAGCATAAAGGCGGTCCAGGCGCCGTTGGTCTTGTGCTTGGCGCCCTTGCGACGCTGTGGTCGCTGGAACTGGACTTCATCGGCCCTGGCGGGAGTTTGGCCGGCAGTAACATCATCGTAGGCACCAGTGTTGGCAAAGTCGGGCTTCTCATGAGAGTACTCGTTGGTGACGTGGCTAGCAGCATAGCGACTGCTGGTGGCGGATGACTTGGCCGTGCATGTAGAGCCAGTAGTGCTCTTGCGAATCTTTGCGCGATCACGAGTTTGGTCGGCACGCTCGCGACGGCGCAACTGCTTTTGGGCAAGCTTTTCGTCTTTGGCCTTTTCCTTTTCCTGAAACTTGCGACGAGCCTCGCGGACCTGCTCCTGGTGCGTGCGGGTGTCGACCTCGCTGCGAGATCGCAGGCGAAACCCGCTAATGTCGAGAGAGCTACGTAGAGGCGATAAGGGCGAAGAGGATGTAGGAGTCCCAGAAGAGGAGATGGAAGTTGACATGGGCGGCATCTGGTGAGAAGTGGAGGAAAGACCAGAATCATGGGTTGTGGATTCGGGCATGTAGACGGCTGTGGCTACAGAGTTGGAGCGGCTGGTGGGAATCTGCCTAGGCGTGTGGCTGCCGTCTGGCAGGGTCAGGGAGGGGTGGGATTCGTCCAGCGAGGGTCCACGGAAGCGAGAAGGCGGCGAAAAGGTGGCTGATCTGGTGAGGGAAGTGGTGCGAGGAGGCAGATTCGCAGAGGAGGAGGTGGCGGTTGAAATGAGGTCGTCGTGTTCGGTGATGGTGGAAGCATACTCGCGGGAAACTGGTGCGGATGCGTCGATGGAAGCGATAGAGTTGGCGTAAGACAGAGAAGGTGTGGCGGTCCTGGGAGTTTGCTGAAATGGGTGCACAAAGGTTCCGTTGCGGGCGCTGACGTTTGTGGCAATGGACGAGGTATGCGAGGTGCCACTGGCTGATCGCATGTGGGAGTACTTGTTTTTGGAGCGCCAAGTAGGGTACTCGAGGGATGCCGAAGTCGAGAAGCTCACATCGCGGGATCGAAAAGCATCAGCAGCGGTCGTGGCGGCAGCAGAGACGTCGTAGGCGACCGAGTGGTGGTAAGGAAGCGTGCCGGTGGCATCAGCGTAGCTGCAGTCATATTCGGCAGAGGGACGGATGAGGGGGGAGGGTAGGTCGTCCCAGGCGGGATCGAGATCCAAGGATTCTCTGTCAGAGGTGGAGTGCGAGTTGAGTTTTTTCAGAATGGGCTTGACAATGGTGCGGCCACGAAATTTGGACGAGTGCGTCGAGTCGTGGGAGTTGCCAGGGGTGGCTTTTTGTTTGGCGAGGGATGCCATGGCGACTGGCCAGATTGCAGATCTGCGTCGTCGTCGTGGTTTGTGGTGGTGGTGGTGGTGTTGCTGCTACCAGTGACCAGTCGCGTGGGATGGTATTGGCGATGACGGGCACGCTAAACCTGCAGCAGCGGACAGCGGAAGCGTTGTATGTTGGAGAGGGAATTAAAGAGATTCCATGACAAGATTGAACAGCTTCGAGCGAGCAAAAGTATACTCTAGCAAGCGGGCAGGACCCAGAGTATATCTATTGCGAGGCGAAAAGGCGAGTCCAGGCGGGCCGTTGTTGTTGTTGTCGCAGCTGGGTGATGCGGTGTGGTGAGGTTGCAGGAGTGTAGTGCAGCGCAGGTGGGTAGGTAGCCTGATTGCAGGTCACTGCAGAAACGACAAAATGTATCCAAAAAAATATGTTGGATGATTCGAAACGACGCGGAGGAGGAAGCGGAGGGGAAAGAGCAGGAAAACGAAAGAGGAAGAAGATTGTCGAGGAAGAGGGCAAGAATAAAAAGAGATGACGATGAAGGACGAGGAATAAGCTCAGGAGGCGTAGGCAGCGGGCTGCGAGAGACAACCTATTTAGAATCCGCCAACGAGGCACAGAGGGAGAGGCGAAGCCGCAAAGTAAATGGGCAAGATTAGAATAAAGAGGGGCTCAACCTAGGCCATTTTGGGATTGTATGGGTACATTTCATAATTATTTACTCCAGATGTTCGAACCTACCATCCACCTCGCTGCTAACCCACCTAGGCGTGCTAGGCACGCTAAATAACTTAGGGGTCTGTTTTTTAGGTACGGATCCGTAGTGCAGTTCGGTCAAGGATGGCGCTATAAATTTGCATTTCACCAGCTACAGTGGATGTACGGAGTGTACCCGCTAAAATACAGCGGCATTTTTCCAAGCCCATGCAAATCACCAGATATGCCGCTTTTGTGGGTGTCATTTGCTCATTTGCCTTGGAACATTTTACTGGTACAGGAAGCCTGTTCAGATGGTCCCTCATCCTAGACATGCCGGATATTCCGGACACCAGACCCGATATGGTACACGCCCAGAGAACTTGGGTCCCCTACTCCTGCACCTCTCTACAGATTACCTTGAGCCACTCTGCATACGAATCTTTTGGCTGAATAAAAAAAATACCTACAACTACACTCGAGCTTGGCCGTCTACCAAGTCCTACTAGTGGCTATGGCACAGTCCGTGGCGCCCTTGTCTGTCTAGCGTTGTACTGGATGATGCAGATACATACTCTGCAAGTGAGATTAAGAGGGAGGACCAA
Source organism: Beauveria brongniartii (assembly GCA_030782485.1). NCBI lineage: Eukaryota > Fungi > Ascomycota > Sordariomycetes > Hypocreales > Cordycipitaceae > Beauveria > Beauveria brongniartii. The sequence continues at coordinate 14,599 of JARJPP010000315.1, forward strand.
AAGGCGGAGATGAAAGTCTTGATAAAAGAAGCAATAATTATTAAATTAGCGGCCCTATCAGAAATGAACACCGGCCCGGGACGGCGACAAGGGGGTAATGGAAATTGGACTGTTCGCCAGAAAAGGCCGACGCGACAAGAAAAGTTCGCGTTCATTAAAAAAAGTGATTTATTGTCGTGTCTATTAATAAATAACTGATTCCGTTGATAATAATAAGCATGGCTGTCGCTAGCTGAAATTACAAGTAGTTCGACGCTCAGCCTCAGGCCACAGCCCACCTCGCACACGCCAAGAGGTAACTTAGATAACTAGTTAGGTATCCAAAAACCTCCTCTCGTCTTCTCCATCGGTTTCTTTAACCTCTGTGCCTCTGTTTCGTTATCTTGTTCTCAATAGTTTGCATCATTGGTCACGCTGCCATCAAGACTCCCCGCTTTGTGCCACGGTTGATGCGTCACCCTAGTACAGCCACCAGCGTCTGCAATCCCCCGCTTCTCCTGCACAACGCCAGCATCACCAACCAACCACACGCACACATCACGACTCTGGTTCAACGTCAAGATGCAATCATCTGCGCGACACGCAAACGCTGTCTTGCTCCCACGTCGCTGCATTCTCGCTCTTCTCGCTGTCTGTCTGCTCATCACCTGGGCAAGCCTACGTACATGCCCATCATAGGTCCAACATGTACTCGTCCCGCCGTCTTGTCGATGCCTCGTACGTCTTCGATTAAGATCAGCATCGTCAATCAATACTCTGTAGCTGGCGACGCCCAGCGCCACCACACTAGTGACTACCAGGTATGTGCGAGTTGGACCCCCCACCCTCCCTCCCATCTAGCCTTTTCCTCTGACCACACAGAAGTCGTCTTGCTCGTCTGTTCTGCTCCTCTTGACAGTGCCAAGCTGAAACTTGCAAAAGCCTCGTCCGCCTCGTCCACCTCGAACAACACACCAAGTTGCCTATCGGGCCATTTCTGCTTGCGGCATCCCGCCCACAGCCACAAAAGGCGTCTCCGTGTGCCGCGGCGGCGTCGCCCACACACACGCACATACACGCACACACACTCGCAGGCAAAGGTCCTGCGAGCACAGCCTGCAGCATGCATGCGCCGTCAGCAGCTCCTAGTTAGATGCTGTGAGATGGGTGCCAAAATAAGAGCAGCAGCAGTCATTTAGTCGGTCCTGCATAATAGCGCGTTGTAGGTGCTCAGCTCCGGACTGCCAACCAGTCTTGGCCTCAACCCACCCCTGCATCCATCATGACGATCCGCTTCGGAACGCCCGGTTACTCACCCCTCAGTGACATGCGCAGAAAATGTCTGCCCCTCTTGCCTGCGCAAGTCACATCTTTTTTGATAATGTGTGCGCGAGAATGGACAGAGGGAAAGAAATGGCCAAAAATGCCGCTCTTGAAACCTCTAGTCAAGGCGCTCAACCTCTGTATGTTTGGCTTGGCCAATGCGAATCAGCAGCGCAAGTCTACAACCCTTCAACACAGACAGTGAAACGGCGCAATCCATCACGACATGCTTCATGATGATACACAATTTTTCAGCCTGCTTTTGCCTCGGAAACCCAACCCCAAAATCACTGTCTGCCAGGCTGTGCCAGCGCACCGGCTGGAATGGCTCATGGCGCCAATCAGGCGTCTCCATGTCTGTGCTTCACTGCTTGGCACTCCATCTTGGCCACGCCGCCAATACCCAGCATTTACCCTCGAGTCCCCTTCTCATCCGGAAATGCCCAAGACCGCATCCGTAGCTCGTCTCAGGCCACACCACGTGCGCCGTTTTACCCGCTTCGTATGGAGAAAAAAACTTTACTTGTCAATTGACGTGAGGACGCATTGGAGGCCTTTTTCTACTTACTTGGTTCTCCAGGAAGCTTGCCGATCCATCGCGACAAGAGGACTTTAACCATTCCAACAATGGGGAAAAGAAAACCCGATTCGTCGGTGACGCCCAATTCAGGACAAGAACCCAAACAAACCTTTGTTGCTCACCTACCATTGGTCACACTGGTCACACTAGTTCACACGAAAACCTCTTGGTCCTGTGCTAGCGTCGCGTTGGCTTGCCTTGGCCTTGGCTGCTCGGTGCATGCGACAGCCCAATCTGCATCAAGCCAACGAGCCAGCTTTGGTCCGCCCATGACCAATTCGTGCGAATCCAGTATCAATAGGCGTATGCGAATTATCTTTTTGTAGACCTCGAGCTGCTCGCCATAACCGTCTTTATCTCTCCCTGTTCCATCTCTTGGCCATGGTAATTCCTAAAACTCAATCCGGGGGGGCCTCCCATTGACGTAACTGATATGGGGTAAGTACATAGTTTGTACATTCCCCATTCGTTCGCGGCAACTACCAGTGAAGTATTTATCAGTGCGGCTTCCGCGGAGCCGCTTTGCATACCCCAGTTTATTATCCTTGACTGCATGTCAAAGTGGAAAAGTTATGAACGGGTGCTACGATGCGCTGCAATGTCTCCTGTCATCTTGAGACTTGGGAACAAAAAAGGTGACTCGACACTTTCCTGATCAAGTATGTAAAAGGTGCCATATGTGTTGTCCTGAGAAGATAACTGATTCGCACCCAATAACCTCCCAGAAAACAAAAGAGTTGGCTCTGTCAACTAGACAGAATTTCCACCCTTACCACTCCGCACGCTTCTGTGTTCCACAGCCAACTGTGGCGTTACTGCTACGGCAGCAATAGGGAATCGGCACAATGTAGCCATCATGAACGAGTCTCCGGCATCCAGAGTTGAGAAATGCGCCCTTTACAGCCCTCCTTCATTTTTTACATGAACAAGCGCCCGATCAAGCAAAACCATGTCGGCAGCCGTGACGGCACCGATGCGCGTTTCCGGGTGGAGTGTCTATTTAACCCGCGCAAGCCGACCATCACGGCTGCCGACGTGTGCTGGGAGCTTGTATTGTGCCTTTGAGTCCCAGAATTCTGATGGCGAGCGCAGTAATAACGGCAGCAATTACCATATAAAAGTAGGCGACGGAAAACACAAATGGGAGACGAACGGCGATGACGAGGATGACGAGAACATTGGTCGAATCAAGCCATGGGAGCCCATTGCGTTTGCCCTGATCGAAAAGCCCGGCGTAACAGACGAAGCAGATCCAGTTGTGTATAGTTCTTGGATAACAGAAGGAAACCTAGATGAGATAGAGCCCGGCGTACCATCAATCAACCTCCGGCAACGAACAAGTGTCACATGTCACATCGTGCAACACAGCCGCTGCGACTTTCCTGCTGGCTCTTCGTTAGAAGACTACCTTCGAGTTCTGTCACACCCTCTATTCGGCATAACGAAGCTACTAGGCTCGTACTAGATCAACAGCAAAATGCGCCAAATGTCTCTTAGCTCTAACCGCCGCCGCCACCCTGCGTACCGTAGACGTGAAAAGACACTTTCTGGCGTAGAGCTGAATTCTATGCCTATGCTCCAGAAAACAAAAGCCCGCTTGCAACCGTACTCGAAACGAACCATGTCTGGCGGTAACACGGGAAGCACCTCTTGCGGTACCTCTGGCGCAACCTCACTCGGGAAGCCCTACCGACAATGCCGACGGCGCTTATAAGGACATGATGGCGCCAGCAACGATGAATACTGACTCAAATCAGCCTAAGAAGGCGTATACGAGTTTAGGATGGCCTCTCTAAGCCGGGCCTTCTGTTGCGCCGATCTGGCGATGGAGAGCACTGGTGCCCAGGCCAGCCTATTGGGCCCGGCATTCAAGCATGTCACATTGTATTACAGCAACACTATCATATATACCCAGTGATATATACGGCAAGGGCAGCTTTCGCTCCCCATATTGATGTAACCCTTCAAGATGGTCCACGTCGCCTACATGAGGCATGGCTGAAAATGTGAAAATTCCGACGACGGTATCCTGTGAATGAAGCATTTCCACGAATTCTTTGACGCGCACCTCTTTTCTATTCACCCACAACCACTGCTAATACGTGTCTTTGTGCCATATCTAGCGCTGAGCCTTATCATGGACGCAAGTCGATGAGATATCCTCGTCAGTGGACCGCAAAGCACTGGAGCACCACTACGAAATGTGTTGCATTGAGAACATGGCCGCAGACCCGTCGTTTCTATATATTCCAACACTACCTCTGACCGGCCGTATGGGCACGTTTGGCGGCCTTGTCAATACCTCTGGCGACGGCCACATATGTTTAAGCAGAGGAACCAATCTGGCCTCGTCGCCGTCCCAGACGGCTATACGCCCAGCGGGCAATCCATCTAAGAGGCAGCGATCGACCCCTGCTCTGATGACAATGGCCAAAAGGAAAAAAGCTGTCGATGAAAGGATCGGAGGTTGATGAACAAGAAGAGGGCGACGTGGAAGGAGGGTCCCCGTAGAAAACGAAGGCGGATAGAAAACGAACACGCGCCCAACAGCCTCCGTTACGCCATATAATAGCCGTGAATTCTTAGCGAATGTAAACTGGAAGCCGCGCAAGTCTAAAATTTGTTAGCCGTAAATGGTTTTACTAGATAAATAGTCAATTACAAATCGCTACTATCTCTGGTAAGCTATCTAAAACTTATTAGTCGCCTCACCTTCTCCTACTGAAAACCACTAAAACAAACACTCTTTCAGGAGATGGGTTCTAGTCTTCCTCGATACTTTTCGAATTAAACAAGTGCGCCCGCAAGCAGGCCACTACTTTGGGTGTCAGCGAACGCAACACCTTGATATCAGCTTCCATTATAGCCTCCCAGTCACTGTCACGAGGTCCTTTTGGTGTGCCACGCCCATGCTCATTAACCCCGCTCCGCTGTATTAGAAGCAACTCTTCGCGTGACCAAATCATGGGGCTTCATCCGTCGTCGGAAAGGGCGTACTCTTTCCATAGCTGCGAGTGTATGTGGGAGGAGGCGCCAATGTGATGTTGATAGCGGGCATCATGGCATTATACACGGGACGCGCGTTGACTGGAAGACGTGTGCAGACCAGCGAGCTTGAAAAGGTAGCCAGAGAATTTAATAAGGGAGATGATACTGATAAGATGCTAACAGCAGAAGCTTTAGGGCTTTTTGGTATATTCTCACTACTTGATCAATACCTGCGTATTCTGGTATACTCTGCCTGCTGCATTACTCCCCGCGAGCTTTCGTTCTCTCTGCGTATTCTCCGTGTCTTTCTATTCTCCAGTATCCTGTTGGATGATGAATCAGGGGCAGTAAGAGTGTTCTATCACCCCAGCTCTGTCCAGAAGCAGCCATGCCCTGCCTCAAATGAGTCGGAACGTCAGCCCCATGCAAGCTTCGCCTGATCCAAGACGGATGCTGCATCTGACGACCTCATACTTGGCCGTCTCGTAAATTCTCAGTGCCTCCTCCTCGTCGCGCGACTTTACCCAGTACACCCATACCTTCCACTTCATCTTCTGGGCTGCCGTCTACCACGCCTCGGTATTTTCCCGCCCAAGAGGTGAGAACTGCTCTAGGGAGCACCGCCGGCTCATACCGGATGCTTTCATCCGGCACGCCGATGACACGAGCGAGAACGTCGCGATCCGCCAGTGTTCCATAGAAGAAATATCGAACAGGGTATTCGTTTTGCTGCGACTGAAACTAGTCTGTAGTAAATTGCGCTCGGTGTTGAGGGACAGTGGAATCGATTCCAAGGGTTGGATATCTTGAGTCTGAAATGTCCTTCTTGGCAATCGAGACTCGGATAAAGGCTGGGCGGAAATGGATCTCTCAAATAAGTCACTTCATTTGTCACTTCATTTGTGCCGTCATATAGCAAAACCGCACAGAATTGCCCTCGCCATCGAGTCCGGAGACCACCTCAATCTTGTCCGTATTACCCAGGAATTCCTGGATTATACTGAGAGCCGTTGCCGGCTCTTCAATTCGGAGCAGATACATGCCCGTGTTACCTGTGCCGGTCGTACGGCTCTGCTTCTGAGTAAGACTTGGTCCACGAGAGAGACTAAACTCATACGACTCCTTCGTATACTCAGATGCGGCATTAGAGTCTTTGATCATATTCCATGCGGCTTGAGAGAGGGAGTCGCGGCTGTAATCTGAGCGCCAATTGCTGATTTCCTCGACAGCTTCAGCGCGCGTCAAACTAAATGTCTTCATCCAGTGCTCAATGTCGGACTCGGCAATGTAGATATCGGATATCTCAGGAGCATCATGCTCAAGAATATTGGCTACAAGGCTTTCGCAAGCACTCAGCCAGGAGAAATTTTGGAAACTCGCCTCAAATCAACCTTGATGTCAACACGTAGATTTGCACCAAGAATTCAAAGGTTTCCTCTTCGATTTTGGTTTCTGGGCAGCTGTACTACGCATTCTATGGTGTCGCACCAGCACATTTGAGTGGCCAAGTCTCCTCACGCAAAATCCTTGTACGACCGGGATCAGTTTCTTTCAAGACATTTCCCATAATAGCCCGAGTCCGATATCGATAAAAGACATTCTCACTTGGCATTGTCTTCTAGAGTGTCAAAGGAAGAGACATGGAAGGTGTTCCATCGTTCACCGCCCGATCACAACACAGGGCCTGTACTACAATTGCAATGTCTCAAAGCGACAACATTCTTCTTTCAAAGCCTTTTTTGTGGCGGCACTTCTCCCGCAACTTCCCTTCGCACTACTCCTTACACGCCTTTCAATGCAGCCTGCCGACTGCTAGCCGTTGACGGACCGCGGTTCGCGCCCGCTAACCGACGCGCACAAGCCGCTGCAACTTAGCCATTGACATCAAGCCACCCCTCGCGCACTGATCATGGGTGTGCTACCACGGGCGGAAGCTTCTTGCATTCTGATCCGGGTCCTCTTGCGCTTCACCGGGTGTACAGCCGAAGCTACGTTCTGGACTTTGTTAATCCCCGGCCCTGCGCCCTCAGCTGCATCTTACCATGCAAGGGGCTCGTGTCGACACATTCTGCTTAGCACCACAACTCTGTGACATGGTGAATGATAGCTGTCAAACATGGAAGTTGCGGCTAAGCGCCGCTAAATATTGCCTTGCCATGTGCCTTGGCCAATTGCGAAAACTTTGTACGACTACGCGCCTGTTTCTCGGCCAGGCAACCTCTCCCGCCGCATGTATTACCAATGATGCCCTCATAGCGGGAGGAACTGACATTGAAAGGTGTGCTAATGATTGGCCATTCCTGTTGCAGGGGTCGTCTCTGTTGTCGGAGATCCTCTCCAATATCAGTACCATTATGCATGGTGCCAGGCCGGCACAAAGGCCCGTTTGCCTTGCAAGGCAAAGGAATCGAAGAAGGGTAAGTAGCATCGGAGCATACGCGGCGGAGTTAACAGCCGACGCTCTCAGGGTCTGTAGATTCAGCGCAATGGCCCAAGATGGCGCTATTCTCCGCATGAAGCATGCATGGATCCCCTTGACAGCGTATCACATGAGAGTCCGCCGTCGCCTCTCGTTGCAGCGACAGATGGGCTCGCCTGTTCAGGATCCATCCTGGCCATGTATATCCACAAGAAAAATTGCAGCGGCGTCGGAAAGTCAGCCCACATTAGCAAAACGGCCGTCAATCGAATGATGTTTGTAGTATCCCTGAATAACAGATATTTCTTTTCCGATGTGGCGTGTTGGTACAAAACATTGTTGTACGTTTGCCAGAGGGTTATATCGGGAGGGATCTTGATCCACTGTCCGTGCAGGCAAAACTTGTGCAACCCCAAAAAATGCTTGTCTCCATATTGCCAGCATGCTATTTATTAACTACAGCACCCTGTAGTGGCTAGCTTGTCATCTTGTGTGTCGTGCCACTGTGTCACTCAACTACCTTACCGCCGTCAAGAGTCTAGGCACTTGAGCCGTGATGCAAGGCGCCTTGACATTCAGCCACGGGAAACAACAAGACAAGTCGATTGATGATTTGATGAAGGGGGTAGCAGTTACCGGGTTATTCGTCGGGCAAGTGTTGGCAAGGAAAAAGCCTTCATCTGTGGCGCTACGCATTAGGTAGTGTTGCTAGTGTCACAGCTACTGCACTGGCCAGCTGGCTGTGCACTTACATCCAACAACACCCTGATCATTTCTAGAAAGAGCAGGCAGATAAGAAGCATGGCGCAGCAACCAGGCCAATTTGCGACGTGCATTATCTGCGATCGACTATTCTGCGAAACCTGCCCGTTAGCAATGCATGCTCAGCTTTATTAGAGCACTGTATCGCTCAGATGCCAGACAACTAGCCGGCCGAGACAAACAGTAACCTCGCTAGCACGTGAATGTGACGCCGTGATTAATTCGAGCCCAACACATCGATTTCTTGTTTTGAAGCAAAATTGGTCCGTCTCACGCTAAAGACTTGTCATCGGGGAGGCTTCGAAACATAATTGATGACACACTCCGAGTAAATCAGGAAGCCGGTACAGTAAGAATGCGTCGTACTGTGAGTGATATTCTTGTGGATATACTTAGCAGATAGCAGAGCGGAACGGGTCCTTGTCTTGGCTAGCCATCACCAATTGGAGTAGGTAAACATGAAAACAAACGTCTGCCAAAAGCGTTTCGAGCACGAATTCTGCTTGTCAAGCAAGACGCGGCCCATATCGTTCAAAAGTCCTTCTGACTTTTGAAAGTTAGATAGCCATGGTGGGGCTCTCCACCTCCCCCAAGACAAAGACCAGCGGCAACACGCGAGGCCCGGTAACTAATAGTTAAGTAGCCAAGCACAACGAGAAGCAAGAGTTCATAACAAAAGTCCATTTGGCCAACTTGAACGAGGTGCATTTCAGTAGCGCAGCTCGCCATCAACCCCTGCACGAAGAGCAATCTCCACCTGAGAAAGGTCTCCGTGGCTCAAGGCTGTGGAACAATGCATGCAAGGCTAGCGCCAACAAGAAACTTTGCAACCGAGGCGAGCCACTAACTAACTGTTTGTTGACCGAGGGCATTGCGACAAGTCGCTTTCGTGACTGGTGTGCATCTGTATCGCAGCCAATTGGCTGAACTTTGCTCACAAATATAACCAGGGACATGGACCTTGGGAGGGATCATACTGCAGGCATGATGGAGTATTGACAGCACAACGATCCAGTCTCCAGATGCCCCAATATGCAAGCTCTGGAGAGGGCGGCAGTCTGATGTGTGGCGAACAAAGCCATTGAGAGCTCCACTGCGGTATCTGGTAGCAAAAATCCGTAGTCAGACACCTTCGGTCGACGGCGCATTATGCTAGCGCCGCCGCTACGGCCCGTCCTCACACTCCAAGGGCAATTGGTACTTTGCTGCTTTGCCAGCCAGCACTGTGACCCCGCTGATCAGTGATGACAGGCCGCAGGGACCAGAAGGATGCGGCTCTGGTGTATCCGAGACCAGAAAATTGTGAATCTGCTCGTGGGCTCATGCTGAACAGTAACAGCCAAGCGTCAGCAGACTCTGACTGTGTATTAGTTGCTAAGTTAGTAAGTGGAAATGGGAGCCTAGCGGAGCGTGTAGGCGGATGGATAAGTTTTGAACAATTCGACGCCCACTGGAGTCGAGCTGTAGCGCCTTTCTCGTGCATTGTAAAGGCCCGACTGGAGATAGGTTTCCTCAGACTCGACTAATAATTGGCATATGGCGACTAATTGGCATACGGCGGCCTAAGAAGGAATGCACTGGAGCCGGTCAAGAAACCGTGGACTTTGGAGTACAGTGGAGTGGCACTCGCCTATGGTGCAGAGATGCAAGCATTGAAATGAGCCAATGTGCAAGAAGCTCGTGGCAATAGTGCCTCCAAGGACGAGGAATGAACACGCAAGGTATGTCGTTAGGTCTGGTTATCTAGGGCGATTCAGTGTAAGCAAATGCCGTTGAGGCTCGCATGAGACTGGGGGTGGCTCGAAATTAGGGAGGGTTAGCGAAACATGCAGCAGAACTAGTTACTAGTTGGCTATTCTGAGCGTGGATGTGGCGCGTGGCAGGACTTGCCGAGAGACAGCTGTGAAAGAAGCAAGCAGCTCGGCAACTGCATTGAGCCGAAGATTGCAGAAAAACGGTCAAGGCCAAACTGTAGGACAAGAGTCAATGGCAGTCGGTAGCAGTGTATGACGAAGGAGTGCGTGAAGTAGGCGCAGGCGCAGGCGCAAGAGTAACAGTCGTCATACAAGGACCAAGGGCCAAGGACGTCTGCGGGCCAAGAGGGGCGAGGCAAAGTCGAGGATGAGGACAGCTGAAGGTTGGACCCTGCTTGTCTGCTTATTTCTTTGCTGCTGACGGCAACCGGCAGGACCATGCTGGTCGGACGCCGATCCCCCGAGGTGGAATTGTCCGGCATCGCGTGATATGGCTGGAGATGCAACATGGAGCAGTGATAGGGCGGCGAAAGTGATGAAGCGATTCGATTCGGGTAGGCGCCCGAACCTGTAAAGAGAGCGCTTGGGCAGAGCCACTTGCGAGGCCGAGCTGGCAAGCAATCGAGAGGCCTGGGGTGTTGGGAGCCAACCAGGATAGCTCGAAGGCAGTGGCAGGATGCTAGCGTTGAGGAAGCTGTTTGGAGAACTGGTCCTTGAGTGGCCCCCCGCGCCCGCTAGCAATCCTGGTCCATCGAGAATGCAAGGGTGCCAGGCGTGCCAAGAGTTGTTGGGTGGGATGCTTGGGGATGGGGAGAAGTCGAGAGTGTGGTCTGGAGTATCTGTATCATGGCAAACTTGGCAAGGATGCGTGCTGATAGATGGGGGACGGGGAGTCGCAGTGTCTGTGGGCTTGCAAACGCAGAGTGCGGGCAAGACAAGAGAGGCGGGCAGGCAAAGGCTGAGCGAGAGGATACGATGGTGGTGGATAAAAAGTGAGCCGTGGGTAGAGAGATGATTGGATTTGTTAGTCGGTAAATCAGCGTCGAGATGGAGAGGTGTAGATGTAGAGAGAGCAGTGAAGACCTCAAGAGGGGGAGGATGGTGGAGTAGCAGTGTTGATGGATGGATGGTTGTCGGTTGATGGCTGGAACTGACGAGTACTGTACATGAAGGGTACGGATACCGTCAAGCCCGCTGTACTCCGTAGTTTTAGTGGACTTGTAGGCAGCTAAAAGCACTCTAAAACCACAAAGTTGAATGCTGATGGGGAGACTTTGGTGGCCTTGGTGGCTTTGAAGGCTTTGGAGGCTTTGAGAGGCCCGCCTGAGTGACCTTGGCTCAATGGAGACTCCACCTTTTAGTGGCTGTCAGTGGCTGTCAGTGGCTGGAGCCCACTGTAAGCGCCTGCAGATGGCGTCTGCAGGTGATTACCTGTACCTGGGTCTTGGTGGTTGGCCGACGCAACACCACCTGTAAATTCGCAGAGTAGCGTTGTTTTGATGTGATTCTGTGCTGGACATTGACTTGGATGCTACAGGTCGGTAGGTACCTAGGCACGTTGGCTGTGGCATGGGCGCAGCATCGTCGTACGTATGTACGCATCAAGGTACACGTCGAAAAGGAGTATTTATTGAAACACATCATGATGTAGACATGTATGCCGGCATCAATACACGCAACCCTGTCGTCAGAATATCTGCATTATTGCCTACGAGCTGTCTCACCCAACAACAAGCACAAGCGTTATCCGTAGGTGGCAGGTTATACAGCCTGGGTACTCCCACTCCCGCCTGCAACAAACCAGCTCTGTTTAGCGCTGGCAAGGCAATAATTTGGCACGCTAGAGGCTAGTTATCCGTTGGCAAGTGGCAGGTGCGCGCAAAGTACTAGCCTCGTCCAATTGAAATGAACAAGAATGAAATAAGAACAAATACGGGAATTAAAACAAAGCACCAAGTTAAGCTGGGTAATTTGGCCACTACTACCTCTTACCTAGGTAGGTAGTACCTAGTTGCCTTTGTACGCACTTAACCGGCATCGTGCGAGCTTGAAAAATGAACCCACCCCCCCCCTAAAAAAGTCGCCTAGGTCCATCTCTGCCCTTGGCGATGCATCCATCCACTGCTCCTCCAGACGTGACATTGTACACATGCACTTGTCCATAACTAAATAGACCCTCTCTCTCCCCATCTTCATGCATGTCTGTTACGGACCTAACTTATGGCTTGTACTCGAAGCCAAGCCCAATCTTTCTTGTTTACTATCGGCACGCTTGACCTGCCTGGTCTGGTCACATATGCACACACCCCAAGGTGTTCAAAACTTGCCTCTCAACCGCCAAGCTGCTGTCAAACTATATATCCCATTGCCCTCCAGACGTGATGCTCATCCCGCCGCGTCCTTTTGACCCGTTTACCTGTCCCTCTTCCCACATCATCCCTCTTTCCCACCGTTTCAATTGGTTTGGTGTGATTCACGACATGTTTCTGCTCCTTTCAACGATAATCTAGCCCTTGCCGCCTCTTGTTCCCTTGTCAAGCACCCCCCCCTCCCCGGTCACGGCCGTCTCTCGCTCTGCACGCTCGCTCTCTTGTTCTTCAAAAGGCGTCAATAACTACCTTCGTTTGCCCTCTGCACTCTGTCTGACTGAAATAATCGCGCTTGATTTATCAGGGAGTCCCAGGTTCTATTTAAACATCATCATCTCGCATTGGCTTGGTCCAGTCGCTTAACTCGCTACGACTCCTCACATCGCCCTGCCGTTTGCTATCCTAAATCCCTGCCAGGTTCGCTTATTGGCTCTGCAACAACAACAAACACTTTTGCAATCTTCTTCTCTCGGCTGGCTATATAATCTCGGAGGTTCCTACAGCCTTATTTTGCTCTTTGCAAAGCCATTGAGATCGTCTCTTCAATTTTGCTGCCGCGGCTTGACAGCGCATGCTGCTCCCACCATCGCCCACCATTGCTAGCTAGCCTTGCTACTCAGACACGGAGCTCCACGCCACCATGGAGCAATTGCAACTCGACATCGATCATTTAATCAGGCCATTCTTCAGCTTTTCGATATGGTCCTGGCTATCAACTGACTATTGGCACTCTGCCACATTTTGGTCTGTTGTTTTTTGGCTTCTCTGGTAAAGTTGAATGGCCCGCTCCTTATACTTGCCGCACCCCGACTTACACAGTAGTATTCAGGCTCCATCGCTACCTTCGCCTCTTTGTTCACTGCGTCAGCCACTGGATATACAAATCCAAGCCCATCGCAGCCAAGCCAACCTTTACTAACGAGGATGTCACCGTTGTTATTCCAACCATTCATAATGTGTTTGAGGATCTTCGCCCTTCGCTTCAGAGTATTCTCGCTTGCAAGCCGGCTGAACTTATCCTGGTGACTACCCACGACAAGAGAAAGGCTCTGGATAAGCTGGTTGAGACACTGGGATACCCTTGCATTCGTGTGTTTGATACTCCCATTGCCAACAAGCGTCTGCAGGTGTGCGAGGCGCTGCCCCACGTCAGGACGCCCATTACCATCATGGCCGATGACGATGTCACCTGGCCGTCGACGCTCATGCCCTGGATCCTCGCACCTTTCGAGGATCCCAAGATGGGTGGTGTCGGCACTAACCAGCGCGTTCGCCGCGAGTGGGATGCGCCCTTGTCTGATCGCATGTGGAACTGGCTCGGCGCCGCGTACATTGAACGGCGCAACTTTGAGATTTCGGCCACGCACAACATGGATGGCGGGACTTCTTGCATGTCGGGTCGGACTGGCGCGTACCGTTCTGAGATTCTGCAGAGCCACGACTTCCTGCACGGCTTTAAGAATGAGAAATGGCGAAAGTGGATTCTCAACGCCGACGACGACAACTTTGTCACCCGATGGCTCGTCAGCCACCAGTGGAAGACGTGGATCCAGTACGAGCGCGAGTGCGAGCTCGAAACGACGCTGGAAAACGGTCCCAAGTTTCTCTACCAGTGCACCCGCTGGGCGCGCAGCAACTGGCGCAGCAACTGGACCAGTCTCGTCCGTGAGAGGCACGTTTGGGTGTAAGTTACAATACAAACCACAACAACACACACTTGTCGATCCCGACTCCAGCAACTTGCATGCCGCTAACACACAAATTTTCCCCAAATCATGCAGCCAGCAGCCATGGTGCACTTACGCCCTGCACTTTGCAACCTTTACTTCTCTCGCCTTTGCCATCGACCCGCTTTTGCTGGCCGCTTGCTGGTGGGCCACAGCTGAATGGCATCTTGGCAGTCGCCTCTATGCCTTTTGGGCCCAGTTCATCTTTATGTTTGCCTTTACCAAGGTCGTCAAGCTCATGGGCCTGTTCCGCCGCAACCCGGCTGACATTGCCTACCTTCCCCTCTCCATCGTCTTTGGCTACTTTCACGGTCTTATTAAGCTCTATGCACTCATCACTCTTAACATGGTACGCTTGCCCCCCTCGGACCCCCCTCCCTCTCCACCTCCACCTCCCTCTATCGACCTGCAATGAATGCCCTGTTGCTTTGGAGCAGCGCTAACACTTCACCCGGGCAGACGTCGTGGGGAAGCAGAGCCGACGGTGACACCAACGACGAACAGCGTCTCGCCCCAGCACCGCGACCAGCCGTTGTTCTCACGACACCCCCGGGTACCGACTCTCTCGTCCGATATAATGTACGTCACAAGGGACGATCTGTACAGCATCAGGACGAGCAGGACGCAACTTGGGAGAAGCGGGGGTGCGCTGCCTACGACTCTGGCACATCCTATATTCCCATCCGAATCAGCAGCGCTATTCCGGACGGCTCAATGGGCTATCCCAGCGAGCCCATGGTGTCTTCCTATTGAGTATCGATTGGATGTATGCCTTGCTTAGTCCTATCTTGTTTTCACTCTTGTTTTCGTTTTTTTGTCTTTCCTCTTGACAAACTTGTACCACCAACAACACGCATTACCTCGAGAGGTACACAGCACTCTCCACGGAAACAGGTTTTATACAGCAAAACCAGTTTGCTTCGAATCTATGAACGGAATCTGTCTTTTCTTCCTTATCCTTTATTTTGCCCGTTGGATGGCCAGAAATGCCTTTCTCAATGTGTCACGAATAGATTACGGGAAATGGGGTGTTAAAAGTTGATTTTTCTTGATTTCGAGGATGGATGCCCGGATTAGCACATGCATGAGCTTTTTGCTTCTGAACAACATTTAATTGGGAGAAGAACGGGGCTGCAAAGGAGCATCGTGCCAGTAGGCTACGTGCATGGTTGTAATCGAGTCGAGCAGCATGTTTGGTCAAATCGAGCGATTGTAGGAGAAGTCGGGGCCAATTCCACTGGCACATGTCCATGGATGATTTTCACAACTCAACTACAGCCTCATTGGCAGTAGCTCTCATATTTGGTTCGGAGACGACCGATCAAACCTTGCGTGGCACTCCGTAGATGAGGTCGCAGATGAGATCCATGACGCAGGGTGGCCTGCAGCCCGTCACTCTTAGTGCCATCCGGTGCGTGGGCATGCGCTCCTCGGCCCCAATATCAGGATTCTTGCAGATGGCCCTTGGCCATGCAGGTTCATGGAGCATATGTGCAGGCCGATGATTCGATGGAGCAGGGATGTGTGCGTGTGTGCTGTCAGGATGAGGCTTGCATGCGTCGTCGAGTGGCTTGTCCAATGACGGACACAAGCTTTCCCTTCTGCAGTATGCTCTCTTTTCGCTCCGCAGCCTTGTCTCATCTCGATGCATACTCTTCTATGCTGCTGTTGCCTCCGTGACGAGCCCTCGATGGCTCGATATGCAACAAGAGCCAGAAAGCTTGGCTTCTGCCCTCTATGGTTGGGCTTGCGGGGCCAGATGCTACCTTTCTAATCAATAAAGCATTTACGCGTGCCGTTGGCTTAACATTTAGGCTAGATGATGTAACCGAAAAGGCAGAGAATGATGAGTGTTATTAACCGCTGTCGTTGGCCCTTTTGGCAGAGCTGGCCACGGGGATAGGACCCTGTCTTTCTGCTCGCGCGGAGAAGGCCTTCCTGTTAGGGATCTGAGGGGAGAAGACACTCCGGGTGTCGTGAGGGGGAGGCAAGATGGGAGCCAATTGCAGACAAGCTCATCACGTAATGGCTACGCGTGCCTCTCCCATCATAAGCCAATATGACACGCCAATTAATGTGATTTTCTGAATCAACTGGGATCTGGTTCCTATTCCCATGCCAAGAGCCGTCGATATTAAATAAATACGCCGCTGTGGGTGTAGCATTGGGCAACTTTCTTTTGCTCCGTACTCGATCCGTTTCGATATCAGAGGCTTACGGGTACTTTATTCATCGAACCTCTACGTTCCGTATACCACGCCCGGGGGGTTCTTATATCATTCACGACAGTGAACTGGCAAGGCACACGTGGGAAAGCTGGAAAAAAAAAAGTAGCAAGACGTCGAAACGCCATGCTAATCGCCTGCCTAAATGGGCTTGCAGCGACTTTGATCGCCCTCGTCGGCTAACCACAAATCGAAGCCCAAAAGTAATCAATAATTGACTGGCAATAATGTACAATTGTACTCATACGGAGTACGAATATGTACATCCAGGGTTGTGAGGGGTGTGGTGGAACCGTCCGGCGAGCCATGTGCATGGTAGGCGCATTGAGGCGGCAGTTTTGGCTGGGGTTGATGGTTGCACATGCAGCATGAAGATTTTATTCATTTATATTTCCTTGCAACTTTTGATTTCCTTCTTCCCCCAAGTTTGAAATTGATGATTTGGATCAGCATCAATTGCAATTATTTTTCCAAATAGAGTGCGTAATGCGTGATGCGTAATGCGTAATGGAGCGCTGCGTTGTGGGCATGCGCTACATGGTAATTGGGGCCTTGTGACTCCCCTCTTTCTTGATACGACCACGACGACGCCGGCTCACGCAAGCATGCATTAAAACTAACTAGCTAGTTGGGTTGGTGGGCGAGGCTCTCAGCGTCGCCGATCCAAAAAGATAGGGCGAAAGCTGTGCGTGTGTGTGTGCCTGTGAAAAGCTTGTCTCCCTCCAGGTCTTGGTTTGACTTGCTCTCTTGCCCTTGAGACGTCTCCCCAGTTCCATTCACCGAGCATATAATGAATTCGTTCGAAGCGTTCGAAGAAGGAGTCAATATACCCGGCGTTTATTTTGCAAAGACGTCGTTGTGCGCAAGTTGTCGAAACCCGAAACCAATATCGGAGCTCATATGGCTTGCAGCTGCAAGGAACAGGCATCGCGGACACGATGGGGCTTCCCTCGAGAAAAAGCCAAGCAGCGTGCCGGCGGCCTCGAATTGACACAGACACGCGAGAAGCTGCTGTGGAGATGAAGCGAAAAGCCTCGTTTAACTGGGGAATTCCCACACAAGCCTTCGCCGCTCGCTCAGCGAGCTTGCCAGCCCAGCCAACTGTGCTCTTGCCCCTCCTCTTGCCCCCTCTTCCTCTCCATAGTCCCTCTGCTCAAATCGCGCGCATCTGAGGACATGTCGTGATTACCCTCCCACCTTCCGGTCTGCGCAGAGACGAGTGGTCTCCCATAAATATCCACTCGGGGCCGAGGACAGCTGGAAGGGGGTGTTTGGGGCGTTCGAGATGGGGTTTGCGCCGAACAAACGAACCCCCTCTGTTGCATTGTTAGCCTCGCTCTGTTTCCGAGCCACTTTGCACGAAAAAATTCCCCGGGCTGGCACGGCCGGGTGCTCGGTCAGGGCGCAGATCTGGTCCAATAAGCTTTTACGATGCTCAACGTAACTCTACCTCATACGAGGCGTAAGCTCCTGCACCAAAGTGCGATACGCCTCTAATTGTATGCATTAATTTTAGATAGCCAATGGCTTTTTTTTTGTTTTTGCAAAACAATCACCGAGGTTGATTAATCTCCACACGGCATGGGGGGCGGCAGTTCCCGCACGCGGTCCGCAAGCAAAGACCCCATCCGTGCCCTCATCCAGTGTCTCGGCACCGCCTTAAAAAAAAAAAAAAAAAGACTCACCGCGGTGTATTTACCGGTTCACCAAGGGAAAAAAAGAGAGCTCAACTTCATTACGCCTCGTCTACGTAATGTCTTGTGCAACAGAACCGTCATCGAGAAGTAGAGTGCACTTTTTCGGTAATACTGCCGAGACGCACACGTTTGCCCAGCATGCTTTCCTTCAGGCCCGTTCGGCAAGACCCCAGTCCAAAAAGCAAATAACCAGGGTTCCCCTTATCGTTTTTATAGACGCCACAGCGTGGTGCGGCTCGCCAGGGAAAAAAATAGCAAAGATGAAGCGGGCACCCCGCAAGGACTGTGAGGAAATACTCGGACGAATATTCCCGTCCCAGCCCTGCGGCTGAAAAGATGATGAACATGTTGCATGGTACGGAATACGTTGTAGAAGGAAAAAGAAGCACAGCGGCCGTTTCGCACCGGGCAGAATTTTGTTTTTGCCACAGAGTAGTGGGCAAGCCATTTCCGCGCCGAGTCCAAGGCCCGTTTCTTTGATAAGAGACGGCGTCAGTTACGGAGAAGACGGATGTAAAAGAACAAAGGCGCCACTCGGCGACTACTACCAACATGTGGGCATCTTGGCCCTCTTTGACTCGGTAGTTTCTAAAATTTGAATGTTTTTTTTTTCAATTCTTCACCTGCAAAAAAAATTTTTCTCGCGTTATACGATACGGGATCGAACCAATCATGACTTGCAGGCACGTCAAAAGCATGCAAACGGCCGTTTGGGAACTACCATTTTTTCCTGTCCTCGCGCTCCAGTTCTCCGCAGCAAAGAGAATCAATCATCCCCGGGGATGGAGAAACGAGGGCTCTCGTGGAGACGACGTATGCTTTGCATATTGCCAAATCGTGATGGAGCTGAGGGCTGGCAAGAACAAAATGAAACAAAGCAATGCAAACCAGGGGTCTTTTTTTAAGCCCACAAAAAGGCTCGACAGGAGAGAGAAGAAAAGAAACATGTCATTCTCGGCGCAGCGCCGCTGCAAATAATGCCAACCTTGGCCTAAGAGGGAAAGAAACTCTAGCAATCCGAAATCCTTGTAGAGTGTCCCGCTCGATGGCTTCCTTGACCCACCAAAATGCGCTTTATTCCTCATCCTGTCACTTTGTTGTTGATTCTAATTAATTCTTTTTCCCCTGTGTTTTCACTCGTGAGACAACAGTGGGAGAAGCACAAACAAGATTCAAGAGAAAACAACAGATTGATCAAAAGGCCTAGACGGGGTCTTTGCAGATAGAGGAGTGCCCAATGCCACCCATCATCCGTGGGAGGGTGCAGACTTGCAGTTCGACAGCCCCATGATGCCGTCTCGCAAACCAGGGCCAGGGTCCCTCGAGGGACAGTCGGCGCGGTACTTGTAAGGTACTTGTGCAATATCTTGTTCTATTTATTAAATCATCCCCCGATTTTATGATTTCTATTGATTCATTTATTTTATGACAAAATACCCTTTTCTTTGCCGGTGGCAGTAACTCCGTTCGTGCATACAGGTGTGGCGTGCGGCGCTGGGCTTAGTACCAAGACAAAGAAGAAGCGTGATGCGACATTGAATGTTGTTGCCTCTCCTTCCCTTTCATGAGAAACGGAACCACGCCATTCTCTCGTTTTTTTGTAAACTCTTCAGCTGTTTTTCTACAGCCACACGCGGCGGAGCCAAACAAAAAAAAATTCCCCATGCCGCTGCAGGGCGCTGCTTATCCGAGCTCTTTGTCTTTGACTTCTTTCTCGACGCTGGGCTGTCTCGGATAAGAACAACAATAACAAATGCTGCGGGAGGACGTTGGCGGACGCAGGCAGGCAGGCAGCGTGCGAGTCCGAGGCTCCGCGCCCGGCCTCGGACCTTGTTTCCGGTTTCCCTCGTCCGCCCCGGAGAGCATTTCCGGAACAGGATCCTGATCGGGAGCTTACAGGAGAAGCGGGAGGGGGGCACAGGTGAGATGGCAATGTCATGCTGACACAAACGGGGCTAGCATCGTGAGATTCGCTCCTACTCCAAGGCCGAGCAATGGAGCCAGGATGCAGCTTGTTTTTTCTGGGGCCAGGCCTGCGTAAAGACACACACAAAGTGTCGTAATGCTGCATAGACGGGTTCATCGAGTCGGAACCAAAGGGACTGGCTGTCAGCGTTCTTGAGACATACATGCCTTGACGTACCGATACGACTCGCTTCTGATGCACATGTGGTTAACGGTTTCGTACTGAGCACCGACTACAGGGTCCAGACACGGCAAATCTAGCTGCGCCAACTCCCGGGTTCAACTTATAATAAGCAACGACGCGTGCGTCAACAGCCATCATGGTGTTGCTCTTTTCCCTTTTGCAACGGCTTTTTGGCTTGCATGCAAGATGCGCCGGCGATGTGTGCGCGTGGGTGTGAGTGTGTACATGTTTCCGTGTGAGTGGGGGAAGAAACGTCAACGGCGGAGGCGGGAAACTAAAATGCATCTCAAAGTGGCGTCATATGTACTCGTCCAAGAGAGTTCGGTCTAGCCCTTTATGCAAAGAACGCACAGGCCCGATCGAGGCTGCCCTTTTGTCGCTTCGCCTCGTCAAAGACAGACGCAAGGTAAGCTATCACATGAAATGCCGCCCGCGGTGCATCACAGCCATGAACAAAGCCACAAAGCGATAATTAGAAAAGTTCGTAATATCCAAACGCTCAAAGAGAATATGACTCGTCGTACTCATGTTTCAAGAGATTCCTATACGAAGTGAATGAAAGAACAAAGACGCCTCCCTGCATCCTTTAACTGGCCACAGACGTGCATGTGAAGATGTACCACACCAAAACTCCTTTGTGTCATCCTTTGTCATGAGCTCCTCCTCCAACGAAAGCGCACTGAATGAAAAAAGAAAAAAGAAAAAAGAAAAAAGAAAAAAGAAAAAAAAAATCTCTTTGACTCCTCTTCCTGCCTTTACCATATCCTACCGCCAAGATACTGGACATTTTCTCGAACTTTGTCTGTCACGAGCCCCTCTTCGCCAGTGTACACCCATGCGACTGTTTCGGCCCATGCTTCTGGATATGGCAGCGGCAGCTCAATAGTGTCGCCGACACGGACTTGGTTTGACATGATGATGGAAGCTAAGATTGGCAGATAGGATCTTGCATATGGAAAGTCTGTTTACAGTTTGTATTAGTAAACTGGTATTGGACGAGTTTGGTTGTTGGACGGGTATCAACTTACGCATCGGTATACCATTCGGTACCAATTCTCGTCTCAAACGAGTGTCCCTTTTTGAGGGCACAGTCTTAGTGCCGTTTCTCAGTCGCCTTGTTGTCAAAGCTTTATTTGTGTCTACAATGGCAGAGAGAAGCTCCTCGCGGTTAAAGTTGGGCGTCGAGGGTGAGCGAGAGGGTTCTGGGACTGTGGCATTGAGCAGGCTGCGATCAAACTTGCGGCGCAACCCAATCGGACTGTGGCCCTGAGAATGAACCACTGTGAAGATGGTGATGCTGCTTTCGTAGCTTGATACTGGTGTCGTGGGCAGCCGTACCGGCGCGATATTGACGTGCGGCGACTTTTTGTTGCCCAAATATGCACGCCCCGTCTTCCACAGGAATTCGCAATACTTTTGAAATTGCTGCTGGCGAACATCCGCTTCCGATGAGCGAGTAACATGCTTCACCGCATGCTTCTCGCGTATGGATAAGCTCTTTAGTTGCTCCGTATCAATACGCGGCAGAGCTTTGTTGCGGGCATGGGCCTTTGCGGAACGAGTGATGCGTCTCTCAGTCAAGGTTGATGTCGAGGATGGAGGGTGCCCATCCCTAGTCATAGTATCCATGCTGTCAATCGAGCAATCTGGGGATGGGGATGGGGATGGGAGTCCGTGTGAGCGCAGTTTGCCTTCCAGTCCCAAGTGACGAGGTTTGATAGAGGTCGACGACATGTCTCGAGGACAGGCTGCGTATAAACAGTCTTGTCTGGTTGTGCTTGCGTTGCGTGTAAGTGCGATAGCAGCAAGCAAGAGTGCAAGACGGCACAACAGGGAAAGACTTGGGATGATCTACGAAAACAATCCCGAGGAGGGAAAAAAAAAACTTGAAATGGCTTTATTATATATATTGGACTGTAATCCGTGTGAATGAGACATTGAAATACCCTGCGGAAATCTCCCGAAAGGACCAAAGGACGGCCATGGATCCAGCTGAGCAAGGTAATGTGATTTTCACAGCCACACACACACCCAAGTCTTTCTCATCACATTTTCGTGTATGGGATCCGAGGACCTTGGGAGCGAGAACAAAGAAATCGAGACGCGACGCTGGCCACTGATGATGCGCTGCTTTGCCCAGCGGGTGTCCTGTGCGTCCGGTGTGGCGTCTAAGCCATGCACAAAGGAGGCCAAGAACAAGGTGCTATTCGCGGCACCCACTTTACAACGACAAAGGGGACACAGAGAAGACATTGGGGGGGTTAAAAAGGGCGCCAAAGGAGCTTAACGACGCTGCCGTGATTGGCTGGTAAAGGGAAAAAGGAGAGACACTTTGCTCTAATTTCAGCAGTCACAAAGGGGACGAGGCTGAGGTCTGAAAGAAGCAGGAGGAACGACATGGGTGACGGAGTTGACTCAGCTGGCACAGCTGGCACAGGAAGACGAGGCTGAAAGGAGCAACGACAAAAAAAAAATTCTTTGCGATTCGGATGATGTGATGGCAGACCAAGGTTCAGGATAGGCGCCCACCAGGTAGTGAGTGGGTGTGTGGTGACGGCACAGCTACATCAGTCTGTGAGGTCGACGATGACGAGTTATCACATGGCACCTCGGGTTCACGGGGTGCCTATAAGTGTCTTTGAACAGCATTGAATCCACATCGTGTGGTGATTCGGGTGTATTGGTTCGGGCAGCAACATTGTGAAGATATCGCGAGTTTCGGTGAGAATTACCTTGAGGCCCACTGCAGGTCGCTGGCAAGTTAGCGCGCGACACCTGTTTGTACCCTCGTCTCGACACTTTGACCCCCCATTCGATGACCCCCGCCCGTTTTTGGAGACATCTTCGCGGCTTTCCTTCAACTACCAACGTGTCCGATCCACGCCACCACGTCATTTTCCTCTTTCGCTTTGACATTGTGCCACGCCTTCTCGTTCCGACCTCGTTTAGACTTCTTTCTTCTCTGCCTTTCTTTCTTTTTTTTCCCTTTTTTCTGCTTCACCCAAGTCCTTTGTTTGTTTACTCCGCCGCTGGGCAAAAGCCTGCCCCTAATGTCTAATCCCACCTACAAACAGCGAAAGGAGGACTTTGTGTCTAACCTGTCTGGCGGACCCGTGTCCGAGATCAATAATGTCACAGCCGTCGCCCTGGTACGTGCTTGTTCCCATCCGAGATTCTTGTGATTTATCTTTCCCGCGTCCGATGCGTGACTGCAAACCTTGTCCGGCCTCACGCGCAACCCCAGACTGCTTGCCTGCACGGGAAAAGGGGAGAGCAAACTGGCAAAAGACAGGGGGGGAGAACTGCGGCGGGGGTGGCGGACGGGACGAGGCGAACAAGACACACGCCACAGCCGCAATGCGCGCGGGACGGAAAGATTCGAAATAGCAACTGACAAACTGTCACAGGTTGCCGTAATGCTGTGGTCTGCGCTGCAGGCGCGACACTCCTTCTTCCAGCCCGCCAGCGCTCTCGGCCATCTCGTCGACTACGGCCTCAACGTCTGCGCCATCTTGCTCGCCACCACGCTCTACTCGAACGCGCCGCTTCTGCTCTGCATCTTCCTCGCCACGCCCGTGGCGCTGGTGTACATGCTGCCGCCCTCGGTGCCCAGCAGCAAGAAGAAGCGCGCCGTGCCCCCGCCGCCGACGACGACGACCGATGCGAGTGAGAGAAGCCGAAACTTGGCCCTCGATGCGGTGCCGGTGAAGCCCTTTTTGACGACGTACCGCGGCTCCATGCAAATCATCACGTACGTTGCCATACTCGCAGTCGATTTCCGTCTGTTCCCGCGTCGCTTCGCCAAGGTCGAGACCTGGGGCACGTCGCTCATGGATCTCGGCGTCGGCTCGTACGTCTTTACCGCCGGCGTCGTCGCCGCGCGCCCGGTGCTCAAGGAAAAGGCGAGCGGCCGCGCACTTTCGCCGTTTACGCGGCTGCTCAAGTCGCTTCGCCATTCGGTCCCCTTGCTGACGCTCGGCTTCATCCGCTTTCTGAGCGTCAAGGGCCTCGAGTATGCGGAACACACGACGGAATACGGCGTTCACTGGAACTTTTTCTTTACTCTAGGCTTTCTGCCACCGTTTGTGGCTCTCTTCCAGGAGATTTTGCGATTTATCCCGTCGTACGCGGCGCTATCCATGCTTGTGTCTGGCTTATACGAGCTTGCCCTCAACAAGACTCAGCTCAAGGCATACATCTTGACCGCGCCGCGTATCGACCTGATTTCGATGAACCGCGAGGGAATATTCAGCTTCCTCGGATATCTGGCCATCTTCCTCGCTGGCCAAGATTTGGGCATGTTTGTGCTCCCGCGCAAAGTGAACCCGCGCAGCGATGCTCGCGCCGGCGTGCAGCGCAACACGTTGCTCATGACAATGGCCGTGTGGGCAGGTATTTGGGTTTTGCTGTATAATTTGTCGACGAGCATATCCTATGGCTTGGGATTGACCGTTTCGAGGCGCATGGCCAACTTGCCATACGTGCTCTGGGTCGCAGCCTTCAACTCTGTGTTTGTGCTCGGGTACTGCCTCGTCGACACCATGTTCTTCCCGGCGTTTTACAATGCAACCGACAAGAAGTCGGAGAAGGCGGCGTACGAGTTTGCCACTAGCAAGCTCATGCGGGCCTTTAATCGCAACGGGCTGGGTCTGTTTCTTGTCGCCAACCTCTTGACTGGGCTGGTGAACATGACGGTTCCCACTTTGGACGTGTCTCCTGTGGCTACCATGGCCATTTTGCTGGCTTACACTGGCGCATTGAGTATACTGGCAATTGTGCTAGACGATTACAACATTTCCATCAAGTTGTAGAGATCGGCATGACATAGTAGTCTGTGGATAGTATATATAATAAATAATTAGACAGCATATAGCCGCCATTGCTTCTGCTCATGTTCAGCAGCCTTAATGGCCTATTAGAAATCTAGTCTGTGGAGTCGATGTGCCTTTCAGGCCATCCCCCACGCCATGGCACTAGCCGATTCGCGAGCTTGGCGGAGCTACAAAGACTATCAACTGCAAATGCTTTAGCTCAACGGCGATATGACTTCGGCCCCGATCAGGTATCACACATACTAAAGGCTGCCGCTCAGATCGGCAAGGATCAATCCATGAACAAACGGCAGCATTGTTGATGGGTCCATCCCATCTGGCTTCCGTCACGTGTCTTGGAAACGGCGCTTCGTCAGGCGGAACCCCCACGCCGTCCAACCCCAACACCAACGCATCCCTCTCCATCAGCCAGGACATTGCTGGATAGCCGCCATGGCATCCCAGCCCATCAATGATCGATTTGTTGTGCGATGGGCCGTAATTATCCTATATTGGTTCCTCTCCTTCAGATGCTTCCGGCGACTTTTCCCGCGGGCTGGCCCCGTCAGATTCTTGTCCCGCAAGCTTTGCATCAAAACCGGGCCCTTCACCTCACTCGCTGAGGCATCTGCCATGCGCTTTGTTGCCGAGCACACCGCTATCCCAGTTCCCAAGGTGTATAGCGCATTTGAGCACAAGGCAAAGGTCTACATTGTCATGGAGCGCATTGACGGTGTCGACCTTGCCTATGGCTGGTACCAGCGCACGCCCGAGTCGCGAAGCCGCCTCCTCGAGAGCCTTCGAGGCATGATCCAGAGTTTGAGGGGACCGCGATACCAGAACTCGAGCCCCTCATTACCTTTCAAAACCAGCCATGGCCGTATCCTGTCTTCTCGCACTGTGACCTTAGCTCCTTTAATATTTTGGCCCGCGGCGATGAGGTCGTTGGCATCGTCGACTGGGAAACGGCGGCCTGGATGCCACCGTATTGGGAGTATACGTCGGCCTGGAACGTGAACCCCCAGAACCAGTTCTGGCGGCAAGAGGTAGACCGCTTCTTGGAGCCGCTCCCGAAAGCACTGGAAATGGAAGAGATTCGACGAAAATACAACGGCGACTATTGATAGGCTGCCAGCCAGTGAGTGTCCCCTGAGCACCATGCAATGTTCTGCTTGCTAGTTGTCTCGGCAGTCGTGATCATATCAGCCTGCTGATGTGTGTGGGAATTCTACCTTGTGTTGGACATCCTTTCCTGATCAACGAGACGACTAGATTCATCGATCCTATCTGGAGTCTTCTTTACCCACAGGATATGCCACAATGTCGTTCGACGTCCATCGCCAGCCTTGACGCAGCCTTGCCCCAAACTTGAGGTTGCCTGCGACGAGAGTAGAGGGCGAGATGGACTCGAGGCTTGTCCGACGGATGACACAATAGATACGGCTCAATACGATGTACTACTGACTGGTGGAGAATGTAGCTATGTGTTATTCCAACGCATCGCAAAACGTAAGAGGCCAAGTCAGGCGGGGAGAAGGACAGTGGGAGCTGATAGCTTACACTTGAAGCCTGAACAATATGACAAAGAGGACGTGTCCCCGGCTGCTGAAAATGGCCGTTATTGCAAGCGTCGCAGTGGTGTGGCCGCCCTAACTGGCTATGCCACCCTCACGCATTCATACCCTATACTGATAAGTACTAATCAACTGTAACAGAGTGCTGTTCCATTACGCCGACTGGCAAAAGACTAGGCATAAATCTTAGTACGAGCATCAACCGTGATTCCCCCAACTATGACTTATATCATTATTCGTTACATTGGCATCCATGGACGCTGCGGGTGGGATGAAGATCGGCGCGTGACTTTGCATGCACCACCTGGCCAGCGGACAGAGGACAGAGGGAACGTGGTTGTTCGAGCCGACATACGATTGGCAAAACTCAACCTAGTTACATGTGGCGGACCTCGAGCAGAAGTGATGGGCAGAAAATAGGAACAAAAGCGGCGGCGATGCTACTGTATGTGAAGTACGATGACGTCTGAAAGGAAAAATTAGAGCAAAGGCAGGGCGAAGCATCTATTGCCAGAAGACCTTGTCTCAATCTTTTTTTTTTCCTGGTTGTCTTTGTCGTAGTTAGGCTACGCGCTTTGTTTTCTTTTTTCCAAATCGGGACTTGTTTGAACACGAGGGTCCTTTGAGCTTTGACGTTGGTATACCAGGAAAACAAGGCGGTAAAGTCATGCAATGAACGAACGAATGAATAGATGGATTGTGGTGAGTATAATTCTAGTGGGGGTGGCCCGCCAGCCTTTCTTCTTCTGTTGAGCATGAGGAGCTAGTGAATTATAGCATGATGCAAAGGAATTGGCCGTGAATTGCTGCTATTGCTCTTGGTTTGGTTGCGATATCCCTGTTCAGCTGCGGCTCGTCTGGTGTTGTGTGTGCTTTTGAGTTTATGCACCATTCTTATAACGCCGGATGGCTTCTATTTTTGTATCCGTGTGGGGTTTGCTTTTTGGCTTTTGAGCTTTTTGTTGTTGGAACAAGTTCTTCATATGCGTTGGAAAATTAACTGCGCCCCGGCCTAGGCATTATTTGGTCCCAGAGCTTAAGAGAGTCAGTTCCACATTGTTCCATGTGACGCGTCAAAGGTGTCAAACGCGTGAAGTGAGATGTTGCAATCCGACTGGCGGTCAAGTGAGCATCAAAAGAAGAAGATTGAATTTTTTCACGCTGCACCTCGCGCGGGCCAAGTATCGCTTCGAAGCAAGGGAGATGGACGACTCGAGCTAGCCCCCATTGTTGATGGCTGGTTCGAGTATTGATTAGATTGGAACGTAGAACAGCCCTCCCTTGCGCAGTGAGGCCTGCACTCGGGCAGCCTTGACACATGAACGGCCAAGTGCCAAGTCACCCATCTCAGGCCATTCCCTCGCATGGACTGCGATGCGCAGTGGTTGAGCGGGCATCGCCGATCAGTGCAGCCTCGTAGGACATGTCCATGCAAGGAACAGCTTCTAGAGACAGCGTAGAAGGACGCTCTAGCCACGGGTAGGCACCGTGTCGCTGGGATCTTTGGAGAGACCTGTTTTAGCATGAGAAGAGATCCAGAAAAGGTGATTCGCGGCTCCCCCTACGCCAAGCCGTGTCACCGCGATGGGTGGAGAGAGAGAACACGGCATGGCCGAACTGGTATTACCAATGACGAGTGGTTAATAGCAAACTGGGCGAGGCATAATAATAAGGAGAGACCCTAGCGAGAAACGAGCAATAGCGGCGTATTGAATTGGATAATAGTCCGATGCGCTGCTATTGAATATAATAAGACGCCGCATCAAGGGGAGAAACGGCAATAGCGTGTGGGGGAGCGGCGCCGAGGTGAAACCGCACGTTTATTAATGAGCCACGACCCGTGGTGAGCACCAAAAAATGCATCCTGGCGCTCGACAGCGCACCACGCTAGTGGTATTGGCCTCGATAGTTAACGTACAAGAGTAGCGCAGACAAGTAGAGATGGGGGCTAGTCGAGTTCTTGGGTTGGACGAGTTAAAACGTGCCCGTCTCGGAACGGCGTGGTCAGGAAAAGCAGTGCAACGTGTGGCAAGACGAGAGAGACACGAGGTACCGGAGTGCTAGATGTTGAATATATCCGAAACTTGGGGCGAGACTGGAGGCACATTTTACCGAGCAGACTTGAACAAGTCTATCAACTGCTCGGGGCGGTTGAGCCACGGCGCTGACCGAGAAAGACAAGTTTGTAGGCAGGGCGCTTGAGAAAAGAAACGCTCGAGTATCTCGAGTATCCGTCTTTGGCTGACAATTGAGGCAAGAATTCTTCCCCATTTCGGCATGTACCTCGAAAGCGGGCTGATGGTCCAAGACGCAGGGTTCGCAGAGGAGACAAAGAGCCTGGCGACGCGTATTCATCAACAGTAGCTGTAGCTGTACTCGGTACTTTTGTAAATAGTTACCATTCAATATTAGAGTAAAATACCAGCAGGTTTGTCTCTCGTCATTTGTCCCCCCTTGCAGATACATGTATCTATCCGATGGGCCGCTGAGATGAAGGAGCCAAACTGCGCCTACTCCGTACTGGCATCAGTTTAGCGCCAGGCTTGTCTAGTACAAAGTAGCACGCCAAGCCCACGTTGTTACCAGTAATAATATGGAGTTGGACAATGGCAAGCTCCAGATGGTACCTGAAAAGACGCTGGAGATGACACGGCCCACCGGGGGCACGAGCTAGTTAGATTAGTTAGGTGATGCTAGGGCTGCGTCCGCTTGCCATGGATGATGATGCCGGTCTTGGCCAGTGTACACAGGTAACTACCAGTCATATTCTCACTGCTGGCAGTGGTCTCTCATGAACCCAACGAGGCCAAGCCGTCCCGTGTGTGGATGACGACTTATCGAACAGTGTATCCGTGTTCCGTAGAGGCATTATCGTTAATAGCCGCAGGTGCAGCCCCTTTGGCCGTCAATAGTTAGCTAGTTTCGTGAGTTATACATGCATCCCGGAGCGACATGACAATGCAATTTGCGACGGTCTGAATTCTCGTTTCGCCCTTGATTTGAGCTCCTCTTTTTTTCTTCTTTGTGATTTTCTTTTCGTCGGTGCTTTTCTCGTTTGGCTCATAGTTTCCGAAACATCTTTTCTACTCGAGGGTATTCTTTGTTTACCCCGAGTCTTGTGTCGCGCGCTAGTAAAACGCTCTACAGAAGCCGGCGATATTAAGTTCTTTGTGCGAGGCCTTCGAAGTTGCTTCATTCTGTCTCTGAGTTCGGGAGACTGGTCGAGGGTATTCGTCTCGAGGTGCGAGGAAGCACGGTATTGAACAAGAGCTTTCGTCTCTCCGGTACGTCTCGTCTTTTATTTTGTCTGTGTCTTCGAAGGTGCCCCTGCGCAAACTACACACGCTAAGAAACGTGTCTAATCTCACCGTTGATGCTGCAACCCATTTGTCTCGGTTTATGTGGCGTCGTATCGTGTTAGCTTCCTAACCTGTCGGTCGCTCGCTGTCGTTCGTCTGAGCGGACTGGTCCTCTCCGTCTACTTTTATTATTCGACCTTGATGCTCTTCTCTGCCACTGGTCAGCCGTTGTCTAGTGTGTTTTTTACGGCTCGCCTGTCATTCGCGCGCGCCCACCCACCATTCCCAAACCCAAATCTCCTCTCCACTTGGCCGGGGAAGTGGCTGACAGCTATTTATTTTGCATCATAATAATAAAGAAGGAGGACTGACCTGCTTATCGACTCGACAGCTGAGAGCGAATTGTGTGGGTGTAGGGTCGCGCCGCAGACGAAACACGACCAACCGACCTGCATATGCATCAGCATTGTTGACGCCACAACGCCCACCTCGGTCCGTGTACTGCACAGCAAAGAGAGCCAACCTCGTTGCGCGCCCGCCCCATGAATTGAGTCGACAAGAATACAATATTTTCTTCTTTTCTTGTTGCTGCAACGCTCGTCGGCTGGCCACCTCCTTGCTGGTTCGCATACCGTCCTGCAGGACAGCGATTGATTCGTGGCCGCTACTCCGCGCTGAGCACAAGGGCTGAAGCTCTGGGCAATACTCCGTACGGGAGTATTATTTAGCGCTTTCAGCACATGGGATCCACTAATCAGGTACCTGGGCACCGCTAAGACGTGCTGGAAGGGGCTACTTTTAGCGTCATCTTGTTCCCCAAAGAACCAAACCAAAACCAACCGGCTGCTGGACTAACTACCTTACCTACCTACCTCAGTGGGGTGTAAGGTACTGACTGAGCTGGACAAGTTTGACTGACTGAGCTGGACTTGACTGGACCCATTCATCCCTCACCTACCACTTGCCCAGGCTGCTCTCTCTCGCGCTCTCCTCTCCTATTGAGCCTCAGCGCCAAATCACATTGCATCAATCATCTCTAACCGTCCACCTGCACATTCGTGCATCCCTCGTTGCGCATAATCGTCCGCCTTTTCACGCACAGTTTTCTCTCCTCGGCCGACATCCTTCATCAAAAACACGACAATCTCATCCTCGTCTTTTTTTGCTGCCCTGGCCTGCGCTCCCTTCTCCCGGGCAACACCGTAACGCCCCCCCAGCGCGTCTCTTCACCACGCCGCTCGCCCGCTCCCTCGGAAATCATGTCGGCTGCTCTGCAGAGCTCTCGCCATCAACCTCCGCCCGTCTTGACATCGTCTCCTCTACCAGCTTCCAACAATCGCCCGTACATGTCTGCGCACGCCTCTCCGACCCGCGACTCCTACGGCTCGCTCCCAGTCTCTCCCTCATCGCAGTCCTCCGGCCGCCCGCCCTCGCGCAAGACCAGCTCGGCCGTCGCTGCTCATTCCAACGAAATTCCCACCACCCTCGCCGCGAGGGCTGCCACCAACGCCGCCTTTAATTATAATAGCTCCCAGTCTGTGTCGTCCGACCACTCTTCCGCCATGCCTCCCTCGGCGCCCCCCCGGACCTCGTCCAGCCACCAAAATGCTTCCTCCCGCAGATATACCCCTGATAAGCTCGCCGACTCCTCGAGGCACTCCCACGCCGACCAGAACGGTCACTACGACTCGCCCAAGGCTCGCCGCACGCCGCCTGCTCACATTGCCCACCAGGATGCCACCAGGCAGACCGCCAGCCGCGATGGCCGTCAGCAGGAGATCGTCATGCCCATCAGAACGCTTCAGAACGAGACCACCAAGCGGACCACCGAGGCCTCCGACACTTTGAGTCGAATCATCACAAATCCTGAAGAGGCAACTTACCGCGCGAGCCCAGCCAGAGAGAGCGCTCCAGCTCCTTCGGTGCCCTCAGGGACCCCCGACGAGCGTCGCAGGCGGCAGGAGCATCCACGAAGTCACAGAACCTCAAAATTCGGCGATTTTATCCTTGGCAACACCATTGGCGAAGGTGAATTCGGTAAAGTCAAGCTTGGTTGGAAGCAAGACAGTAGTGTTCAGGCAAGTTCATGCGTGATTCACGCACCACGAGTCATCTGACAAAATCGCTAACACTTTGCCGCAGGTTGCCATCAAGTTAATCAAGAGAGATACTGTTGGCTCGAACCCGTCCCGTCTCGCCAAGATTCGTCGCGAAGTCACTATTCTCCGCGGCCTACATCATCCCAACATTGTTCGGTTATTCGACATGGTCGAGACTGACAGATACATTGGCATTATTCTCGAGTATGCCTCTGGCGGCGAACTCTTTGACTACATTTTAAACCACAGATATCTCAAGGACGGCTCCGCTCGACGATTATTCGCACAACTCGTCTCTGGTGTTGGCTACCTGCACAAAAAGGGCATCGTACATCGAGATCTCAAGCTCGAGAACCTACTCTTGGACAGCAACCGCAATATTATTATTACCGATTTTGGCTTCGCCAACACATTCGATCCCCATGAGGATCTCTCGGAAGAGGAAGAACTCAACCTGCAAGACCGAGAGCAGGTTAAGCGCCTTGGTCTTGACACCGTGCGATCCAACGGCATGCGCAAGGGCGATCTCATGCAAACAAGCTGCGGCTCTCCTTGCTATGCTGCGCCCGAGCTTGTTGTCAGCGACTCGTTGTATACTGGCCGAAAGGTTGATGTCTGGAGCTGTGGTGTTATTCTCGTATGTCCATGGTCTCTTCGGCCGTTAGGATACCATGCTAACTTGATACAGTACGCTATGCTTGCTGGCTATCTACCCTTTGACGACGACCCTGCCAATCCCGAAGGCGACAACATCAACTTATTATACAAATACATAGTCATGACCCCCCTCACCTTTCCCGAATATGTTACACCGCATGCCCGCGACCTCCTCCGCCGAATCTTGGTTCCCAACCCTCGGAAACGCGCTGATCTCTTTGAGGTTGCACGCCACAGTTGGCTCAGTGAATATGCACATGTTGTTGAATTCATTACGAGCTCGACGACCTCTCCACTAGACGTGCAAAACGGCAACACGGGCATTGAGGAATTCGACGCTCCTATGATGACCCGCAGCGCGTCGGTTCGCGAAGCCGCCAAGCAAAGATCCCCTCAGCCCGCTGTCGGCGGTCTCTCCAAAGCTCATGCCAAGATTGACTCTCCCACCCCGGACGCAATCCATCGCACCACCAAAGATGCCAAGCGTCGCACTGTGCAGGTCGAATACGTCGCACCTACGACACAAACGCAGCGCGGTGCCGATGAGCAAGGCCGCGATCTCGCTGGCACGTCCTACTCTGCGCCTCGTGATAAGCCCCTTCCTGTGGAGCCTGCGTCGAGGGACAAACACAGCCGTGCTGGTCAGCAGAAGCCTCCAGTGTCCATCACCTCTGGCAAGTCTGGGGACGGTCGAACTGGACCCGACAATGTCTACTCGGCCGGTGCGGGCTCGAGTGCACGACCACAGACTGGAGGCTCCATGCAATCTACTGGATCTATGGGCCTTCAATCTAGAGTACTCAACTACGGCCAGCCTGCCCCGCCAACTGTCGAGAATACTAATGCCCAAGGACGCATCCAACAGCCGCCTCATCCCGATGACGAATTGGCCGGCCATAATAGTGTGGCTGTACCGCCCAAATTTGCCCGCGTTTCTGGCTACAACGATTCCCCTCGCCCTGTTGGTGATGTCCGTGGCCACAAGCGTTCGAGCACGCTTGGTGATCTTGGTTCCAAGATCCTAGGCCGAAGTGGCTCCGTATTTGGCAAGAAAGGCAAGCGCCCCGAACCGCAAATGGCAGAGAAGAAGAAATATCCTCCCATCAGCATCGCCAACAACATGACTGGCGAAGAGCCTAGTCGACCTTCCATGGACTCCAAGTTCTCGAATGGACGCCGCTCATTTTCTCTTGGTCTCGGGAAGAAGCGCAGTGGCAGCATTGCACCTTCCCAAAACTCCGAGGAGAAGAAGGACAAGCGTCGATTTTCTTTGCTTCCAGCATCATTTTCCCTCAAAGCGATTGGTCTAGGCAAGGAAAGTGGCGACTATACCCCGTCCGAGACGGGATCGCGAAACGACTTGCCGATTCAGGATCCTCGAGCCGATCAATTGAGAAACTTCACTGCTCCGGGAAATGCCAGAGGCAGCACGCCTTTCTTTGACAACCTGCCTGCTAATAACAACAAATTTGCGCAGCCGCAGACCAACTCAAGCCCGGGCCATGAGCGATATCAGTCGGCACAGCTAGACGGACGCCGAGTGGAAGCGGTTCCTACGTACGTTCGGAGAGGATCACAATACAGACCCGGCTCAGAATCGCCTGTGGACAGGCGCCGGCCCCCGACGGAGCCGCAGGTTGGATCGTACCGCTCCGGCCTCCACGTCTCAGAAGGCTATGACGGCCGCCGGGTTGGCACGAGTGGTGGGCACCCGCAACGCGGGACGCTTCAGAAGAGCAACAAGCGATTCACGGACGCCTACGAACAAGATGGGTTTCAGGGACACGAAGGCAGCAGCGGTGCAGCCAAGCGCGTGATGGATTTTTTCCGACGACGCGGCAAGGCTAGAGGTGGCGATGAATAAATAAGAAGAAAAAGATATGTGTACGAACCAGGAAAGCAGTATCGAGCCTCCAACGAAGCCAGCCGATGCTGCACAACGCGCCACATCCTGCACGTTGACGAGCCGAGCAGCTGCATGCCGATGCGAACATTGATATCTCGGGGTTTGGGCGCTTGGCTACCTGGCTTGAAGCCCTGGATCTGCCTGGAATCATAACAGATCATCGGTACGGTCGAAGGCGTGGTTTGAGACGACACGCATGTACGACATGCGGCCGAGGATGGCTATCGACTATAGCGACTAGCCACGGGCGATTGTTAGGAAGAATAAAGCCAGGCGAGGTTCAGTGATGGAGATTGGAAGCATAATACTTGCCATTTCTACCTCTATCTGGAATCATTTCTTATTGTGTTTTTCTTTCAAGTCATTTCCTATGTTGCGCAACGCTTCACGAAGACGGCACCGCAACTAGCTACAAGAGAGTGCTCAGCTTGTGTGCGTCGAATGTGAATTGAGGCGGTGGTATGCGATTGATGTGTTTTTGCCCATTTCATCCTTTTCCCTCTTGTTACGGCCTCTCTTCTCCAGCATGCATCCGTTGAGATCTTTTTGGTAATTGTGTTTGTTTCGGGAATTAGAGAAGAAAGTGAGGATGTGTAAGAAGCATGAGGGAGACGAGAGAGACCGAGAGGATGGGATGCTTTTATTTTTTTTTGATCCTTTGATGTTTTCAGCTTTCATTCTCTCCTCATGTGCGAGTTGATTCTGCTTGTATTGTTGCGCCTGTGGTTTTATACCTGATTTTGAGAATATTGTGAGCATTAGCGATGCGATAGGGTCAAGTCTTATGATAAAAAGAAAGAATTCAAATTCTCATGGACATCTTTGAGACTTTTCTTTTCCAAATTTTGTAAGATAGCTTTTAATTTTCCTGCTTTCGGCGGGGGGGGGGGGGGGGTTCAAGTTGGGAGAGACATCGGCCTACGACATCGTGACTACTGCATCGAAAAATAACAACCTTCTGCCTACAAATTGTCCACTGACTAAGTAACCCTCTCAAGGCATAAGAAACAGGGATCATAACATTCAAAGAGAAACTTTTTGATATGACAGTACTTGGTCCAGCTTGATACGTCATAGCGCAACGCACGAGCTGAAAAAGAGCAGTCCTCATCACTGACGTATCAAGCAACCCTATCAACCACGTGGGCGAAGAAAGCTAGCAAAGCTACCTGACGTTGACAGTGCAGACACAGACCCAGCGGCACTCGAGTCTAGGATTATCAGCACCGTGTCAGAAAAACGATAGGGGCTAGTACGCACTTCTTGACGGGAACAGTGAAGTCTCCGACACTGGAAACGCCCACTGCGCTGTAACGGCATCCTTGGCATCCATGACACCGCCATCGTTGATAGTGAAGATGACATTAGCTCTATCGAACGTTTTTTCGAATTTGATAGTGCCCGGGGGGTTATCTCCAGTAGTCAAAGTGAGTCCAAGAAGGTCAGTCATTCCATATTCATCGAGGAGCGCGTTCAGTTCAACATAGAACTGTGGCTTGTCGGGCAGCTGCTTGTAAACTACATCCTGCAGATTCTCGTTGAAGCCAAACTCAAAAGGAAAGAGCTGGCCGTTGCGGAAGGTCCAAGATCGCGGAACGACCGCACCCCCGACAACGTCAGAGTCCTGCTGGGTGTACTGCCAGGGGCAAGAGACCGCTCCGTTCTCCACTAGCTTCTCAGATGGAGACAAGTCAAAGTGACGATGAATGAGGCAGATCGCAAGCTCCTGATATACTTGGTGCTTCAAAAAGAGATCCCTTTTTATCAGTTAGTGAAGTGGGACTTGAAGCCGTCAAAGGGTTGGCTATTGTACGCAATTTGATTTTTGAGGAGGCTTTCGGGGTTGCGCTTCTTGAGAGACGTAGCCGCGATGACAAGACTTGGGAGCGAGTCATAGACAGACGGTTGGTAGACAGCAGCGGCAGCCATTTTTGCTTTCGGGTTTAATTGATAGAATAAAGGACCCTGAATTTGTGATAAGAATATGATTGAAAGTAGAAAAGTAGAAACCACGTTGATGAGGAAGTAGTAGTTGAGTGAACTTGAAAGAGCCGCATTGACGACGCGATTGGAGAGATACTTATACTTAGTAGACTACTTGCGCGTAGGAGGCATCCCACACTAGACTAAGCGAGCACATATTGAACGTAGTATTCAATACTACTGGACTAAGATACTTGCGCGTATTGATTGGAACCTCTTGATCTCTCACACGCCAAACACTCCATAGCGGGTGACATGTCACACTGAATCGGATCCCAGCGTGCTAGAACCCGCCCGCAGCCGCTGGTTCGTCGCAGTTTATGAGCTAGTGCGCATATTTCTGTAACTACAAATGTCAACAGTAGTATTTGAAAGGGACTTTCATAATGTGGCTACAAAATCGAGTGAGACAATGACTAAATATCATCTTCAATCAGCGGTACTGTGGCTGCAGGATCATGCTAGTTAAAATTGATGCCAAATGCCTTGATTAGACTTGGCATGGAGGAATCATGATGGCTGCATTTCATGCTACATACATGTTATGCCGCGCAAGGGAACACAACTTGACTGAACTTGGCACAGAATCATGCTGACGGTACCTTTACATGGCTGAAGTTGGTGTTGTTATCTTTCACCCTAAGCTCAGCAATCCAACTTTTAGTTAATTGGAGATGTAGGTAAAAGCATGTCCAACAGCACAGTGGGTAGAATACGCCTCACAGCGTTACAACCGGGGCGGCGACGGATACGATCGGCGCGCGAGCCGGACTGGGGATGACCCTATCGAAATTCTCCCGCCGTGGGTTAATGTCCAGGCGGGAACGAGCAAAGATAGCTCCAGCGACGTACTCTGTAGGATCCCGGCTCAATGTGTTAGTTGTTTACCCGAATCTGTTACATAACAGCAACTTTTTCAGCGATTGTGGCGTTCACAGCGCCAAGCAGTCGAGACCACGGGCTGTGCCGCAAGTGGCGCGGCCTGGATTGTACAGAAACGTACAAAACGACCCCAAACGACTTCGGCAGCTCGTCTAGCGGCTGAATCAGAGCTCGGCTGGACGGCTGGACGGCTGGACGCCAAGGCAATGCATGCAATTACAATTTGTATTGCGATATCTGGAGTTGTCTAGCTATAACAGCCTCAGAGGTGCATGCGTAATGCAGCCAAATATTGAAAGTGTTGAGGCAGCGAGCGGCGCCTGAGGCAGCAAGATGAGTTTACTTTTGCGCTCCCACACACGTTGCACCTGTCAAGATATTTAGAAACAAGGAACAATCAGCAACAAGACCAGGAAAAACCCCGACGGTACGTATCGTAGCCATTGAGAAACCCAAAGAAGGAATCATGGCCGCCGCTGATCAGATCTCGGAATATGAAAGCAATGCCTTGTCGAAGCAACATCTCCGCACTTGGACAATCAAATGAGTGGCTTGAAGAGCTCGTGCACCGCCCCCTCTGCGCAGGCAGGAAATCGGACTATATTTGTCCAATCTCAAGTCTACGAGGGACGTGTAGAGAGTGGCTTGACCTATCCCTGCAGCCTTGCCCGTTACTGCGCGGTGGGTATGGGGGAATGCGCGGGGAAAACAGAAGGTGTGCGCAGCTTGCCAAGTTGACCAGAGAGGAGAGTACTTTTGCTTCTCTTGGAATCCACAGAGCAGCTTCATCACTACATATATACGACCTATGCTCCCGAATACCTAATTTTGCGTCCCGCTTGGGCAGCATTCAAGACAGTTCCTGCATTGCGCCGTAATGCCCATCACTCTTTTGACCAAGCTGCCAGGCGGCGGCGTCGATCTCACCGTCGACTTTCAGAATGCCGTGTTTGGCGTTGCCTCTGCTGTTGCAGTTGTCGCCGCCATGCTCGTCGTCGCCAGTCTGCAGTGGTCACGGCGTTATTTCTGCCGCGGAAGAAGTGCCACTGAATGGGTAGAAACTGTATGGTCATCTTGCCGCAAGACTCTATATGCAAGTTGCATCGAACTAACACACTTCCTCAGATGCTCCTTCTTCCGCTTGCAATGCTGCATCTGGCATCTCTCATTGTCAGCTGCAAGCTGTCAGCCCATTCCTCTCTTTGTACCAATTCACTTGCCACCGCCAGCTACACGCTTCGCCTCATTGCGTCTGTCACAGTGTTTTTTGGTCGTCTTCTATGGAACGCCGACTGTCTGCTTGTGACAAATCTCTATCTGCTCGTAACCTGCATTGCAGACGGTGTTCGAGTCCATACCTTGTGGCGCCTGGCCAAGCTCGACCCGCCGACAGGATTTGCGCTTCCGACCCTGCAGGTGGCCGTCATCATCATGACGGCCGTCGCTTTTCTATTTTCGGAACTCTGCTCTGGTCTCAAGTCTCGGGCAGCAAGAAAGGGCAGACGAGTGTACGTCGACGAGCCTGGCTCCGGGGCTGGCGGGATGCTGTTTCTTGGTTGGCTTTGGCCGCTGCTCAAATATGGTCTCAAGAACAAGCTGGTGGCCGATGATTTAAAATCCTCTCTACCTCGTCCCACCGCAACCTACAGGCTACGAACCAATAACCTGGACCTGTTTGATGCGGATTTCTGGGGAGGTGCTGCGGTCAATTTTCTTGGTGCCATGTTTATTCGGATCTTGGGTGCTGCGACCCTGCTCGCGCAGCCGTTCATTATCAATGGCATCATGTCATTTTTGCAGAGTAACCAGAATCGCTCTGTTGGTGCTTGGCTAGTTGTTTCCATGCTTTTCAAGTATGTGTTCTGACTTTGTTCGGTATTCATGACTCGGCTAACATTCTCGTGTCGCTAGCCAACTCGCAAACAGCCTTTTCCAAGCTCATGGCGATCAGCTGTTTCTGCAACTGGCTAACCGTGTCCGCTCCTTCCTCATCCACAATGTTGCACTTCGCTCTTTTGGAGCGACCCCTCCTGAAGGTGCAGACTGGGAGGCAGCCAGCGGCAAAGTTCTGGTGCGCCTGTCGCAAGACTCGGCAGCAGTGTCTGGAGCCGTTATCATGAGTGGCATGATTGTGCCCAACGTTCTCGTGGTTGGAGTGGGCTCTTACGTCCTATTCAAGTACATCAATCTCGCGTTCCTGGGTCCTTTGATTGCTGTGGTAGTATGCCTCTTCGCGCCGATGCTCCTCGGTGGCCCGCTGTCGCGAAGCCAGCGTAAGCTTCTGGAGGCAGCGGAGAGTCGTATTCAAATTGTCAAAAATCTCCTTTCAGAAATTCGAATTATTCGGTTCAGCAATATGCAACAGACAGCCGCTCAGCAAGCCACGCAGTGTAGACAGCGGGAGATTGACGCTGCGACGACGTTTCGCGGCGTTCTCACTTTCGTCGTCGTCATTGGTAAGTATACTGTGTTATACTTGTTCTACAAATCTTCATCTGACACGTATTTTTAAAGCGACTTTTACCATGAGCCTCGCAAACTTGGCAGCTTTTGGTGGCGTTGCTCTTCTGCCCTGGCTGAGCTTCGATTACACAGTCCTCTTCACTTCGCTCTCCATGATTCAAATCATGATCATGCCTCTCCTATCCATTCTTCAAATGCTGCCAGAGTTCTTCAGCGCCTTTGTCAGCTGGAAGCGTATACGCGATTACGTCGCGAGGGGTACCAACGAGGGAAAGCCCGCGGACACCCAATGCCAGAGCAAAGAAGATACAGACGGGTTATTGCTATACTTGAACAATTTTACCGCAGGATGGGCTCTTGATTCAACTTTTCTCAATAATGTACACCTCTCCGTAAGCCCACAGGAACTACTGGTGGTATCGGGTGCTCCAGGCTGCGGGAAATCCAGTTTCCTGAAAGCGCTGCTTGGAGAGGCACGCATTACAGGGACCACGAGGATGGGCGCGAAGCACCTCACCTACTGCGATCAAGTACCTTGGTTCATTCCCAACATGACGATAAAGGAAAACATCCTCTTCGGGAAGGAGTTCAAATTGGAATTATACGCCCAAGTGGTGGCGGCCTGCTGCTTGGACTACGACTTTCCAACACTACCAGGCGGCGACGAGACAAAGTTGGCCAGCAATGGCTCTCCTCTTAGTGGCGGGCAGCGCAAGAGAGTAGCTCTAGCGCGAACTCTTTACGATGAAGCAGGCGAATTAGTTCTGCTTGACGACATTTTCAGTGGCCTCGATGCGAAGACGAGGACGCAGCTTGCAGTCAACGTGTTCGGCCCCAATGGGTATCTGCAGAAACGGCGCGCCGCTGCCATACTATGCTGCACTGAGGGTAAGGTCCCCGAATGATTGGCTCTGTGTGTAGCCTCCGCTTACGTTGAATACCAGCACCCGCGATGTTGTGCGGTGCTGCAAACGCACGCTTTTACCAGCTGGACTCTGGGTCGTTGACCGTTGTCGAAAAGGCTGCGGCCGATACCAGTACTGACGAAGCGACTGGGAAAGAAGCTGGAGATGGCCCCCTGCATAGCGAGAGTGTCACGCCTACTACCCCTGAACCTGCGAATGAAACCGAGCGAGTGTCGCACAGTGTCCAAGCATCCACGTAGAGGGCGAGGAGGCGTCCGACCAAGTCAGAGGAAAGAGCTTCGAGGCTCATCGCATCTACCTAATGTCATTGGGTTCTTTGCCAAGCCTAATTTTTGTTGCAATACTTCTACTCGTCCGGGTTGGGCTTGAAAAGGGAAGCTGTGAGTGCAAACCTAGCTCGTTTGAAAAAAGCATTGGAACTTGATGCTGACAATTTGGCAACAGCGTTTTGGCTCTCTCACTGGGCCGGCCAATATGCACGTTCGCATAAGAATATCAACACCGGCTACTATATCGGTGTATATGCCGCTTTTGCTGGCGCTGGACTATGTGTGTCCTTTGTCATGATCAGGTGCAGACTCTATTATATAATGGCCTTGAATCCTGCTGAATGCTAACGCGACGGGTAGAATGGTTTTTATGAAACTTATGCCCAGAAGCAGCATCAGTTTGCACCAAGATATGCTCTCGGTTCTCGTAAAGTACACATGAGAATCATATAACCTACAATAACTGGAGAACTGACATGGCTTCAGAACGCCGGCATCCACCACTGAGTTGCGACAGTCCGAGACGGTAAACAGGTATGCGTCCTTGTTACTGGCCAGAGACTCGTTCTAACACTTTCAAGATTTATGAATGACATTGAAGCTGTCGACTTGGACTTGCCGCAAGCTCTGGAAAATTTAACAACAGGTAGGTAAAAGACGACATTCAGAACGGTCCATGAAGTCTGGCGACTGACAAACCCCAGCTCTGGGTTCCAGTCTAGGATCGCTTCTGGTTATCGCAATTGGCTCGCCCTACGCCATCATATCGCTCGTCGCCCTCTTGCCTCTTCTATGGCTCCTGCAGAGAATCTACCTATCAAGTTCGTTCCAGCTTCGCACTTTGCACATTGCCGCCCGGGCGCCCATGCTCGAGGCAGCCAGCGCAACGGTACCGGGACGCCTGACAGTTCGGGCGCTGCGGGCCGAGAAGTTTCTGTCGCAGGCCATCTCTGACAAAGTATATCATGCGCTTCTTATGGGGTATATCTTTTCTTCTGTGCAAAACTGGGCTATTCTAATGCTGAATCTCCTCAACGGGTGCTTGGCCACCGCCGTGGCCGGGCTGTTGGTTGGGCTAGGAGGATCGCAGAGTGCTGGCTGGGGCGGACTGGCGCTGGTCAACACTATTACGCTCGGTCAGGATGCAATGCTGCTGCTCATGTGGTGGACAAGATTCGAGACATCTATGGCCTCGATGGAGCGAATTTTCGACTACACGCATAACACGCCGCAGGAGAAGATCGTGCCGCCAGCGGCAGCTGTTGGGGACTGTTGGCCAGAGAGGGGGAGCGTCACGTTGGACAACTTGTCTCTTGACTATGCGTATGTCTTCGATTACTGGAACCACATTTAAAATTTGGCTAATATTGAACGATTTAGATCACATGTTGTTGTGAGCGGCATCACCGTCAAAATAGCATCGGGAAGCAAAGCGGCTGTTCTCGGCAG
This sequence comes from Beauveria brongniartii, assembly GCA_030782485.1. Lineage (NCBI taxonomy): Eukaryota > Fungi > Ascomycota > Sordariomycetes > Hypocreales > Cordycipitaceae > Beauveria > Beauveria brongniartii. The sequence goes on from JARJPP010000315.1 coordinate 56,889, forward strand.
AACAGGCAGGCAAGTCAATAATTTGGCTGATTTTGCGTGATTACTTGACTGACTAGACCTTCAAGTGGGAAAACATCTCTTCTACAAGCATTCTTCGGTCTCATCAACAATGCCGGCGGCACCATGCATGTAGATGGGGCTGAGCTCTCCCATGTCGAGAGCGGCACACTGCGTCGTCGCCTGGTAGGGCATCCTCAGAAGTTTGTCGCAAACAGCAACGGCAGTGTCAGGGAGAATCTGGACCCGGATGGAGATAAACCTGATGCTCGGGTCGAGGAAGTTCTCGGCCAAGTCATGACGGCAGAAATGTGCGTAGAAGTCATGTCGAAGCTTGATAGCAAGTGGAACGACTGCAACTTCTCCGAGGGCTGGCAGCAGCACATCGGCATCTGTCGAACCTTGCTTCGAAATTCTACGGTTTATGTACTAGATGAGCCTACAAGCGGGTAAGTCGCTCTCTCCCCGGCCCAGCACTTTGCTGCTCTGGTGGAAGATGGCCACTAACAACTTGTCGGCAGAATGTCCCAGGCGCGCCACATGGAAGTGATGGATGCAATGTTGAGCCTCACGGCAGGAAAGACAGTCATCACCACGACGCATACACTTGTTGGTATTGAAAAGTTTGACCAGGTCATCATTATTCAAGACGGGCGGTTCGTACAGCACGGCTCTCCTGGAGAGCTGATCAAGGAGGAGGGCAGCGTGCTGAATGAGCTGATACGCGCAGATTCGCGGCAGTAATATTCGTTGGAGGAGAATTTGAATGAAACACAGCCCCATTTCTGCGAAGTTAAAGATGCTTCATATTGTTCAGTGGCATACATATGCTCGAGAACCTGCTTGCAAGTGCACACCAGAAGGTATGTATGACCCCCATTTCTGTTCCCTGGCAAATCGGACCGGGGGGCGGGGGCGGGGCGCGCAAGATGAAGTGCCAAGTTATTATTGGCCTGGAGCAAATCGAGATGGCGAGAGTTGACAGGTCTGTAGACACGGCTTGGCGCCCAAATCACAAGCCCAAAGGCTACCTACGCGCGAGGGGGGTGTTTTTGGACAGGGCGAAAATACCGTGTTAGTTTACACATATGTTTTTGCCATCTAGTTAACGTGTTAGAGCTTCTGACACTTTTTTTTTTTGCTATTAAAAATATCTCTAAGGTGTTAATATGCTCACTAGACGGCAAAAATACAGAAGAGAAAATCACCCTCCCCCCCCTAGTTAGGTAACTAGTTAATCCATCTAAGCCCCGGCGCTGGCGGAATAACAGAGCCTCATGTCCGGGTGACTACTAAGGTAGCTCGGACCCTCCAAAGTGGGTGACAGACAAAACAACCCCCCGGGGCTCGAGCAGGCGTGTCAGCAAAGCCAGTATATTTCCCGATGCATAAACATTTTTCTCTGAATTGCAAATAAATATGATGAAATTCTCTATATGATTCAGTCTATAATGGACATTTCAATAAGAGTGGTTGTCGTCCATGTTGCTGTTTTCTCACTTGTCTAGCTTGTCTACAGTAATCTGTAGGCCCTGAATCTATCCTGTCACCCGCGGGCCCTCTAACATAACATGGCAAACAAGGTTCCCGGACCTCCACTCCGCTGACGTTGTAACTCCCCGATAAGTTGGCGATTTCATGCACTTTCACCACGGGGCTCACACGACCTATGACGACTACATTTCTTTGTTTTAGCCGGGAAATTCGCGACGTGTACCTACCTACCAGTATAGCGCGGCATCGTGTATTTGGTCGGGAAAATCCTGCAAGATGCAAGCCACTTTTTGATAATCAAGCTTAAAATCACGTCAACATGCAAGCCATCTTGGAAGCAGAATGTGAGCGTGGTGGTGTCCTGATTGCGTGGCAAGTGGGTGCCATGCGTGCCAAACAACTTGTGGCTCAGCAGGGTGGCCCAATTGTTTTGTTAGCGGGTGGCACCTGTGTTTTTTTAGCACATTGGGGGTCCACTTGACAGCTGGTCTTGGATCAAGCAAGGTTGGTTGAGTGGTGGCGTTGGAGGCCACTAGCCACTGCGTGTCACTGTGCATCAGCATTTCCGGCTCTGGACCAAACCTCAGCCATTGCCTGGAATCCTGAATCTCGCTCAGCTGTGAAGAGGTGTATATATTATCTTGTTGATCACTGCTGATTGATTCTTTCCCTTGTACATCTGCTTGTATACATCTTCTCGTCAAGACTACAAACACGGGATTCATCCGCCCTTTACACCGCCACCCGGAAATACTGGTACCTAGCGTCTTAGCGTTATCCTTGACGGTACGTACCTCGCCCCTCTTGGCTTGCAAGCTTGATTGAGCCACAACTAAATCTGTGCAGATTACATCTACTTGCCTATATAGATCCCCCACATCACATCTCCCTTCCCACCTTCGCCCTCTTGGCTTCTTCATTCCTTCACCTGTTGCCCCTCCCTCTCTGCAACATCGTGATCCATCATTCTTCTTATACAGGCGTCAACTCCAGATACCAACTACATTTTCCCTCCCTCTTCTTCCCGCTGCAGCCTGTAGATTGACCTCATTCCCCTACCCTACTCCGCCTATACCTCTAACCCCCTTCAGCTCAAACCTCTTCGATGAAGGAAGACTCTCCTGTCCCTCCCGATATAGATGGCCAACCGTCTACCTCTGCAACTGCCCAACCCGGACTTCCCGGCCGCTCCTCGCCCATCCGACACGCCGGCCGCATCCAACCGTCGCCCGGCTCACTAAGCAACGCCTCGGCTCCCTCCAAAGCAAACACGAACACCTTCACCACCAGCAATTCCTCCTCCTCTGCCGCCGCTTACGCGACGAGAGAGAACAGTGGTCTCGAACGCGCCTCTACCAGTCCTATCGGAGGCTCTCGTGCTACTCGCCACGATGACCGCAGCGCTCCCCGTTTCCCGCATGGCCTCGATGGCCGCTCCGTCAGCGGCCTGTCCAGCAACAACCTCTCCTCTGTCGCATCACCGCAAGACGAGGGGCAGGGGCCTGTCCTAGACACAAAGGAGCACGGTCTCGATAACCTCAACCGTCAAGACACTGACGCCATCAACGGCAGTCATGTCAGCACCAACATCAATCCGCCTCAAAGCCGGACCTTTATGGAGGAGGCTCGTAGAAGCTTTTGGCTCGTTGCCACCTACAGCTGGATGAACCTTTTGCTCATCTTTGTCCCCGTCGGCATTATCGTTGCCAATATTAAAGGAATCAACGGCGGCATCGTCTTTGCCATGAATTGCATTGCCGTCATCCCTCTCGCTGGTCTTTTGAGCCACGCTACCGAGTCCGTCGCCTCCAAAATGGGAGACGCTCTCGGTGCCCTGCTCAACATTACCTTTGGTAATGCCGTTGAGCTCATCATATTCATCATTGCTCTTTCCAAGAACGAGATTCGCATTGTCCAGGCCTCTCTCCTCGGCTCCATTCTGGCCAATCTGCTCCTGATTCTAGGCATGGGCTTCTTCCTCGGCGGCTTGCGCTTTCGAGAGCAAGTCTACAACAGCACCGTCACCCAGATGAGTGCTTGTCTCCTCAGTTTGAGCGTCATCAGCCTGGTTCTTCCTACAGCCTTTCACGCCTCCTTCAAGGATGATAACCTGGCCAACGAGCGCTCCCTCAAGATTAGTCGTGGCACTAGTGTCATCTTGCTCATTGTCTACATCATGTATCTGCTCTTCCAGCTCAAGTCCCATGCATATATGTACGAGTCGACACCCCAGCACATTGTAGACGCCGAAGCCCTTCCTGGCCCTGCTGCTGGCTGGCTCAACTCGTCCAGCTCCGACGAGAGCTCCTCGTCCAGTTCCGATTCAGACGACTCGAGCCGCTCCAGAGACACTGTTCGCAAGAAGATGCGCAAGGTTCTTCGCCCCCGACGCCGTACCAAGTCCTCTACTACTTCCCAGGATGGCTACGACAAGGACGGCCGCTCTTCCTCCATCGCAACCAATAACACTGGCGGTCTCCAAGACGACGCCGGACATTCTGAAACATCCTCGACGAAGCCCCCCTTTTTCCCCAGAATGCCTTCGTCGGAGAATGCAGAAGAGGCCATTGAGGAAGACGAGGTCCCGAAAAAACATGGTAAAGAGCGTCGTCACAAGCATCGTTCAGGCAAGAGACGCCACAGGTTCTCCCTCCGCCGCGATAGTCTGCCTGGCGACGGTCAGCCTGTAGAGACCGGTACTCTCTCGGCTCTACACGATAACGAGCCCAAGCGCATCGACTTTGCACTGCCCAAATACGGTCCGCCCGCGGCTGAGGATGATCAAGTCCCGCCCCTCCCCTCTGGCGACGGTGCTACTCACACGCAGCAATCTGGAGCGACGAAGCGGCCTGCTTTTCAGGCTCTTCGAACCATCTCTGTCCGCAATCTTGCTCCCAGTGTCTTTGTTCAGAAGCCTGATCCTACCGATTTATTCCCTGCCGCCGCTCCTGGTCCCGTTCCTCGTGTTCGTTACGGTATTCGCCGCACCAACTCGCTGCCGGACAGGCTTTCTCAGCCCCAGCAATTTGTGCGTGCTCCCGGTGGCTTCTTCCCCGCACAAGTTCCTCTGTCAACTTTCCGCACCGGCACTGTTCCTGCAGCCACCGACTCCGAGGTTGACGACGATGGCCATCTTACCAAGTGGGCTGCCGTTGTTCTGCTTCTGATCACAACCGGCCTGGTTGCCGCCTGTGCCGAGTTCTTAGTTGACTCCATCAAGGACGTCACTGGCGAGTCGTCAAGCGTCGGCGAAATTTTCATTGGTCTCATCATTCTTCCGATTGTTGGCAACGCCGCCGAGCACGTCACTGCCATTACGGTCGCGATGAAGAATAAAATGGATCTGGCCATTGGCGTCGCCGTTGGTAGTTCTATTCAGATTGCCCTGTTTGTCACGCCTCTGATTGTCATTCTGGGCTGGATTATGAATCGCGAGATGACGCTGTATTTTACGCTGTTTGAGACGGTTTGCCTCTTTGTGTCGACTTTTATCGTCAACTTTCTCGTTTTGGACGGTCGTAGTAACTATCTCGAAGGAGCGCTGCTGTGCGCCGTCTACGTGATTATTGCCGTCGTGGCATTCTTTTACCCGAACCCCAACGAAGCGAGCAGCTGGGGCGCTTAAGAGGATGGCTTTTTTTTTTTTTTTGGACGAAGCATGACATCATTTTCATCTTGTTCTTTTTATTTGGAAAAGGCCAATGTCGAATGGAAACAAAACTCAAATTTTAATTAGATCGAATACATCAACAAACTTTGCTTTTTATTAAAACCTACACCAAAAGTCGATCGCGCCACTTGTGATGTGATTTGAATTGTGCATGTTTCATTGCCGCTTGTAACTGGCTGCTGTGGCGCCCTGTGCCCCGCGACAAGGAAGCTTCGCCCCGACGAGGCGCTGGCTTGGCGGCCTCAGCCCCAATCTCTAGCCTTGCACATTGCAAGCGAGCAACTTTCCGTATATATATTTCCCTTGTTCCCGCCTTTTGCGCTGCGAATTCTCTCAAAGCATGCACATTTGTCCTGTCAACACCCTACCTCGGCGCCGAAATCTTTGTAACAGCAACTAAAGTCGTCTCAGCCTTAGCAAGTCACACCAACTCAAGACGTTCATAATGTGTTTCGGAGGAAAGAACGAGAGGTCTGACGATCCGCCGCCACGACCGGCTCAAAACTACCAGAGTCAGAGTAACAACAAGACCGATTTCAATAGCAGCAGCAATGATCACAAGATGAGCAGCTCTGCCAGCAACAGCCCCTACAGCAACGGTCCCAGCCACGGCCAGTTCAACAACGCCGGCGTCGGCGGGTCGGCGCCCAGCAACTACGGCGCACCGGGACAGGAGCAGTACGCGCCGCCGCCCGGGCCGCCGCCCTCGCACATCCAGCGGCCGCAGGACGACTTTGCGCCTCCTCCCGGCCCTCCGCCGTCGCACCGGCCGTCGCAGCAAGTGCAGGACGAGTACGCGCCGCCGCCCGGCCCGCCCCCGGGCAAGAGCCGCGATAACACGGCCTGGATAGCGCCGCCGCAGGACGGTCCCTCGCAGCCGTCGCAGAAGCAGCAGCACGATTGGGAGGCAGCCGTGCCGGACACGTCGCTGTTCCCGCCGCCGCCGGCCATTTTCAGCGGCTACGACGCCTCACCGGCCAATAACTCGACCGAGGCCGAGGCGGAAGCAGGCGAGGCCTGGTGTGCGCAGTATCCGCTCACGCAGCCCATCCAGCTCGACGCTGCCGGCGCCGACGCTCTACGCAGCAGCAACTTTCGGCTCATCGAGCCCGCGGGGTTCCGCGGCCGCCTGACCTGGCAGGGTGCGGGCGCGTGGGCGGTCAGCACGCCGCATGACGCGCGTGACGCCACACTCATCAGCTACCCGCCGCTGTACGTGGTATCGGAGCACGACCCGACGCGCGCGGGGCGTTCTCGGAGCGTCTACTACGAGGTGAAGATTAGTCGCAGCAGCCCGTCGGCCAACGTGGCGCTGGGCTACACGGCGCTGCCGTACCCGGGCTTCCGGCTGCCCGGGTGGCACCGCGCGTCGCTGGCGGTGCACGGCGACGACGGGCACAAGTACATCAACGACCGCTGGGGCGGCAAGGACTTTACGGCTGCGTTTAACCGCGGCGATACGTACGGCATCGGGCTGCGAATCGGGCCGTCGCGCGAGGCGGCGCACAAGGCGAGCGTGCACATCTTCTTGACGAGAAATGGTGTCGAGGCGGGCGGGTGGGACCTGCACGAGGAGACGGACGCGGAGCAGGACTTGCCGGTGACGGGCTTGGAGGGCTTCCACGACTTGTGCGCGTCGGTGGGCGTCTTTGAGGGTACCGAGTTTGAAGTGGTGTTTGATCCGGCAAGGTGGATGTATCGGGGCATTGGGAAGGAGTGATGCTGAGAAGGGGCGACGGGCAAAAGTGTAAGAAAGGCGCGTGTAGCCCAGCGACGAGTGTTTAGTTGAAGCGACGATGAGCAAATTTCTACTGCAATTTGCAGGAATACAATCAATAGCAAGATATGTTTTTATACCAAAACCAAATGTTTTTTAGACATGCGACGAGCTCGCCGGTCGGCGGGCTCCACCCGAGGCGCGGCGCTGACCGACCTAATAAGGCACCTCCAAAAAAAAGGTTATTGCGTGCCGCCAGGTCGCAAACCGCTCCAAGCAACGCCCGACATCTCCCTCTCCCACCTCGATTCATCAGCCGCCGCCGCGTCTATACCACTTTCCACGCGCGCAACCGACCCGCCATGGACGTTGACGATGATAATGACATGCTCGCCAGGGTTGCGGGCGGCGAGACGCTCGAGCTGTACGTCCTCTACTAGCCGGAAACCCGACCGCGCGTGCGCGCCGCTGTTTGCTAACGAGGAAGTACAGGGACGCCTGGCCTGCGCTGCAGATTGATATTCTTGCGCGCCTAGACAAGGTACGTCTTGCGGCTACATGGTTTGACTGGTTGGCAGAGACAGAGAATTGGGCTAACGGCGACGGTTCTTCATGGCAGATTGCGCACACGGCATTCGCAATCCCCGACCTGCCCCCGCCGCGCCAACTGCGACGATCCCTTGATAACGGCGAGCCTTTGTCCCCGTCTCCAATGGCCGAGCCCTCTTCGCAAGAGGCCGACAAGGAGAATGCGCCGGTTCGTACCGACGACGAGACAAAGGACGGTGGGGGGACCAAGGCCGACGAGGCGCCGCCTGAACAGCCCAAAGAAGCTACGGCGGCGGCGGGCGACGACACAGACACTGTCATGGAAAGGGGAAACGAGAACGACACAGAGACGCCAAACAACGAAGCAACAACACAACCAAACACACAGCCAGAAACATCCGCCGGCGACCCCCCGTCAGGGTCGATAGCGGCAGACCCCAGCAGCAGCAGCGTGCCAAAGCTCCCGGTCCAGCTCGCCGCCATGCTCGGCGACATCAAGAGCCACGTGCAGACCTTTGTTCACGCGCCGCCGCACACGCTGCAGCGCTTGGCCGACCTAATACTACGCCCGCGTGCGCACTACCGCGCCCTAGCCACGTATCTGCACGCCGTCGACCGCGTCGTTCAAGTCACCTCGGGGCTCAGCACGTATCCGCTGCCGCCCGCCATCCCCGACATGTCGTCGATGCACATCAACGGCGTCGACGGGAGCAAGGACCCCGCGGCGTCTGTGACCTGGAGAACGCCGACCGTCGGCGCATACAGCAGCACCGCCAATAGCACCCACGCGGCCGTGGGCTCCGACGAGGCGCTGGGCGGCGCCCTGCTGACGCCGATTCCGTGGTTGACGCGGCGAAGCCCGGAGAGCGTCGACGCGGTGTCTACGAGTAGCGGCGGTGGTAGCACTGCCGGCGGGAGTAGCAGCGGCGGCGGCGGCGGCGGCGGCGGTAGTGGTAGTGGTGCGCTGATCCATAGCGAGAGCACTGAGACGATTGACGGGCCCAACGGTGTGGGCAGCATTGAGACGGTCTCGGTGAGTGTCAATGGCGTGCCGTCGACGGGCCATGCGCGCGGCGTCACCCAGGGGGAGTTGCTGCGCCAGGAGCAACGTGCCGGCGTCGTGCCAGTCAGTCAGCTGTCGCGTAACCAGCAGCAGCAGCAGCAGCAGCAGCAGCAGCACGCCATGCAGCACCACCAGCTCCAGTCGCAGCACGAGGCTGGCGTACGGCGTGACGATGAGCACGACGATGGCGAGGATGCCGACGACGAGGAGGGACAGCATCGACAGCAACGCCCTGCCGCGGGCGCGGAGGAAGGAGCAGAAGAAGAAGAAGAAGAAGAAGAAGAAGAAGAAGACGAAGAAGAAGAAGAGGTACCGCACGCCCGCGGGCCCGACGAGATTGGCGTGGGCGATACTGGCCCCCAGACCGTCACGACGAGCGCCATGGGCGAGGGCGGCCTCGAGATGCAGGGCATTGACCTCGCCGCCGCCGTTGGACGGCCGCCCGAGGAGGAGGAGCACCACACGGCACAGGAGCGGAAGCGTACGCCAGAGGGCGAGGAGCGCGAGGAGGGGCGGGAAAACGAGGAAGAGGTGGCGGCGGCGGCGGCGGCGCAGAGCCCCGAGGCTTTAGGGACGAAGCGCGAGGCAGAGGAAGCGGCCGCGGGGGAGCCGGCCAAGAAGCTCAAGGAGGAATGAGGGCGGGCGGAGGAGATGGGAATGGAAAAAGTCACACGAACGATTGTGATGGATTTTCTTGGTTTTTGGCAACAGTTTTATTTAGTATCACTTTTTTTTCTGGCGTGCGGGGAAGATTATGGTGTTTGCATTTTACACTTTTTTCCTTCTAACCTCTGTTGATACCATCCCTCAATAAAAAGACTTGGGACCATTATCAATGCACAGGTAAAAACAGAAACGGCCCGAAATATCTTATATATATATATATACACTCTGTCGCCAGCCTAAATACGCCCCACGATGCAAAAAACATTACAGTCTTCTTATTAAAGAAAGAAAGAAATCCCCGTAAAAAAAGAGCAATGCTTTTAAAAAATCTTGGTGATGCTCTCGCGCGAAATAACGCTATTCTGCTTCTCGTCACGCTTGACGCGAAAGAAGCTGTCGCAAAAATCACTACATCGCATGTGCCGCAAAAAGTCCTCGTCGTGGGTAATAACAATGAGCTGAAAGTTGCTCTGGGCCTGGCGGGCGCGGATAATGGCGTGCAGGCTCTCGGCGAGGCTCTTGATGTTGTCGCGGTCGAGGTTGGTGGTGGGCTCGTCGAGGGCGACGAGGCCGCAGTTGACGCCAAACGACTCGGCGAGCGCGAGGCGGACAATGATGCTGGCGAGCACCTTTTGGCCAGCCGAGCAGCGCCCGCGCATGTCCATCTCCGCGTCCTGCTTGACCATGCACAGCCGGTAGTTGTAGTTGCGCCGGCCCGTCGTGCCCTCATTGTCGGAGCGAATCAGGATCGTGTCAATGTCGGTGCCCTGGTAGGTGCTCTGCCACAGCTCCCCCGCGATGCGGTTCACCTCGGCCATCTTCATGGCGTGGAACTGCATGACGGCCTTGTCCACGGCCGAACCGCACTGCGCGAGGTCTTCAATGGCCGCCTTGGTCGTCTCCACGCGAATGTGCGACTCGCGGTACTTTTGCTTGGCGTCCTTGTAGTCCATTTCCCACTCCTTGAGGAGGCGGTCCAGATCCTCGTCTTTGGTCTTCATCGCCCCCATGACTGACCCTCGTTCGGCAAAGAGCCTGTTGGACTGATTCTCAAGGGTGCGCGCTTCGCCTTGCAAACGTTCATAGTCTTCATGAGCATTCCGATCTTCCAGCTCGTCAATCTCGTCTCGTAAAACCTCTAGTGTTCTCAAGTGTTTGCGATAATTCAAATTATCGTTGATATTCTCCTTTGTGCGGTCCCCATTGTCAATGTCTTGTTTCAGCTTGTTTGTTCGTTGAGTCAGCTCAGTAATTTCTGCTTCTGTAGTTGTTATAGTCTGCTCTAGAGTTGCAATGGCGCGCTGATTTGAAGCCAGATTCGAGGCGCCACCGCCATCTTCATAGTCTTGAATATCGGACTCAATCATCTTGATCTCGTTGATTGACGTGGCAACTGAATCTCGATTTTCGGTAATGGTCTGCTCTTTTGCCCTACCGCGCTTCAAAGTGTCGTCGCGAATAGACCGTGCTTCTGTGATTCGAGGCTCGACCTTTTCCAGCTCCTGATCAGCGCGTTGCATGGCTTCGCGTTGGTGTGCTAGCTCTTCCTTGAGATTATGTATTTGACATTGTAAATCTTCCTTTTTGTCGAGTTGGCCTGAAGTGAGGCTGATTTTGTTTCGCAACTCGCTCTTCTCAAGCTCAAGGGCACTGATCTGGTCTCGAGCTCGCTGTCTGTCATTTGTGAGTTTTGCAACTCGATTTTTCGAGGCACGCATCTGCTCTGAGACGGTGCCTTGGAGTTCATGGATCTCGTCGGCACTACGACCACTGCCAGCAGATTGTTGCTGGGAAGTAATGCGCTCAACCTGGCTTTCGGAGTCTTGAATCTCCCTCAGAGTCTGTCCAATGTTGCTGACAGTCTTCGACATGTCGTCCATATCACGTTGCTTTTCTTCTTCGGCCGTAACAGCGGCATCGTGTTCCTCAAGCAGTCTTTCAATCGACTCATAATCGGTTTCAATGGACTTGCGCTGATTGCGGAGCTCAGGAAGTTCCTTGCCTAATCTCTCGTATGTATCATACTGGCTTCGCACGGCAACAAGAGATTGCAAGGTTGACGAGGCTTCACTCAGATCTTGCTCGGCCTCTACTTTCGTCTTCGAGTTCAAGTGTCGGTCAATCTTGGCGCGCAACCGGTCGATGCTAGCAGTCTGGCTGTCGTCAAAATGCCGATCACAAAGTAGACAGGTCTTCTTCGCATCAAGTGCCCGCTTGCATTTGGTATAGTAGTCTTTGAGGGCATCAATGAGACTGAGATCATCTCGCAAAGTTTCTATTTGCTGCTCCGTTGCCGAAACCTCTTCCGGATAGTCTTCTATTACGGCAGACTCTCGCACGCTTTGGAGCGCTGCAAGGACTTGCTCCTTGCACTCGTTTTGCTGTGTCTGCTTTTGTTCGTAGGTCTCTTTGACAGTTTTGAGCTTGTAGTCTACCTTGGCTTGCTTTTGGCGGGTCTGTTCTTGCTGCTGGCGAGCCTCTTGAAGAGATTTGTTTTGGGCTGCGAGTAAAGCTTGAAATTTACCTTCTAGGTTCTCGGGGTTCCAGCCGCCACCAATGAGCTTATCCAGCTTCGGTGTCCAAGTCTCGGTAAGTGTAGTCAGTTTGAGTTTGCGGTCAGAAAGCTCCTTCTTTCGAAAATCTAGTTGGGCTCGTTCAGACGCGAGACGGGTGCATTCGATCAGCTCTCTCCCTAGCTTATCGCTCTCGCTCTCGAGTTGCCAGAGCTTTGTGTTTTCCTCTGTTAAGTGCTTGTCCCAAGCTGCCGTCTCGAATTCTTGCTGAACTTGCGAGAATTTACCTTCCAGTTCTCCCAGTTGGCCGTCAAGGACAGCTTTCAGACCTTCGTCAACAATTATTAACGAAGATTCGTTCTGCAGCACAGTTGTTCTCTTCTCAATGGCCCCCATCCGCTGCTTGGCAGAAAGCCGATCTTGTGTTCGAGCAGCTTTCTGTCCTTCGAGGTCCGAGATGGTAGCAGACGCTTTGTCAAGTTCCGCGGCATTTTCCTTTTGCAGACGCTCCAAGTCTCGCTTCTTCTCAGCCAGGAGTTTCTGGATCTTTTCATTAAATTGTTTGATGAGCACGTCGGTCAAGTCGTCGTCGTAGCCGCGGAAGGCATGACGCTGCGCAGCCTCTTGCACCATTTCCATGCGCATCTTTAGCTGGCGCTCGTGCTTTTCCTTGTCCGACTGGTGTTTGCCCTGCTCGGCAAGCTTGGTAGAAAGACTTTTGCGAGACTTGGCAAGATCTTCTTGGAGCTCGCTGTAGTGGATTTTGTTTCGATTCGCCTCTTCACTCTGGCGGCGCATACTCTCTTCGTACTGTGCTAGTTGACGTTCAAGCGATGCATCGTCTTCGGGAAGCTCATTTATTCTCTGTCGCAGCTCGTTGACGGCATCTTGTCGATACTCGAGCTGTTCGCGCTTGTTGCTGAGATTTTGCACAACCTGCAAAAAGCTGTTTGCCTGCTCGCGCTTTTGTCTTATTTTGTCTTGTGTGTCTTGCATTTCTGCCGTGATTGCTTCACATTTCTCGCGCGCAGCTTCGATCTCGGCTTGTAAAGCAGTCATGCGCTTCTCAGCACGTTCGCCCCGATCTTTGTTGACCTTATTATGGGCCTCATCGTTCTGAAGTTTGCCCAGTTCCTCAACCTGCTTTTTGCGCAGGACCTTTAAGTTCTCGATGGCTTTTGTATATTTCAGGGCTTCAAAAATCTCGTCAAATCGCTTCTTCAAGGCCGATGGTTCGCTGAGAGGCCACAATGACTCGTCCTGGTGGCAGAAGATGACGGCATCAAGGATAGCGGGGGAGACACCAAGTCGCTCGGGAATCATTTCGTCGAGTTGTGCTTGTCTGGTAGATGTGGTGGTCCTCTCGCCATTGTTGACCACAACGAGGGAGCAGTCGAGAGTCTTTTGCGAGCGGGTGGTCTTCTTGACTGTCAACTGCAAGCTTCTGGTGGCAACATGCTGGCGGTCGTTGATGGAACGGAACTGAAGCTTGACCTGGGCCATGACCTCTTTTTCGCCGCATAGCTAGGCAATGTTAAGTAGTTGACGTGAATCTGGGATCGTAATGCGCACCTTTGGGTCATGGATGAATGCACCGCCCTTGCTGTTGGGTGGCAGCTCGCCAGTTGTCGCATACTTGAGGCACTCAATGATGGTTGTCTTTCCCGAGCCATTATAGCCAACAATGAGGGTCAGTGGGGTGTTGAATTGGATGGCCTCGCGGCAGGCCGGACTGAAGGAGCGGACGCCGGAGATGGAAAGCTTCTCAATGCGGGACATTTTCGACGCCTGCAAGGAGAAATGGCCGTACACATGAGAAGACTGAAGCTGGCGACGGATCGTGAATGGATCAATCCCCGGTTTGGTGGTGGCATTGGTGTGGGTCAAATCTAGGCAAGCAGCCAGCTGCAGACGCGGTGCGACGAAAGTGGACACGCGTTAATGGTGATGCGTGTTCACGTGCAGTCTTGCCTCTCAAGTCAATTCATTCGGATGATTTCTTCGGATGCCATTACGCTGAAATTCTAGGACAAAGTGGTATAGTGTCAAAATAGGCGAAGCACACTTGCTACGACTGAAGTGAAGTCGCTAATGGTCAAGCATGGAAGCACTGGGACAACTTGATGCCCTGAGATTCCAAGTCCAAGGGTATTGCGGCTGCGTGAGGGTGACTTTGGCGCCAGGAGCAACATGGGTCTGAGGATATATCCCCTCATCATTATTGCCATGTCTCCATCGTTATTATCATCTCTTCATCAATAGTTATCATTAATTATGCCAGTGGGAAATGCCGCCTTTGCCGCTCCAGGCTGCGATGAGCAAATTAGCCAAGCTCTCGGCGATACGTATTCGCAGGCACTTGGCGGTTGAATTGCTGACGAAAGTAACAGACGGACGCAATTGGGTAACTTAGAGGAAGGCTCCTGTGAAGGTGGGAACATCACAGGGTCAGAGACTCAGAGTAATAAGGGCATGCAGATTTCACATGCAGTGCAGATTTCATATCCAGGGTCCAATGGCCAGACGGGGCCAGGAAGTGACAGGGCAAGAGCCCTGTCGAGTGTCAAGGGCGGTCTGTACCTACGGAGTACTGGTACGAATATGCTGCCACTCAACCGCTGTGCAAGGACGGCCAGGCCATGAACCCGCCACGATGTTCGGAAGGTGGGAGGATATACAAGTGTATGATTAGCATTGCCCGTTTCTGCCGGCGCGGCGCAGATCAGGCAGCGGCTGAGTTCCGACATGTCAATCACATATCTATCACATATTAAGGACCGATGTCAGGACAAGGGTCGGGGGAGACTCCCGAAAGAGCAGGCGATGTATCAACTAAAGCGGTCGTGGAAAGTCAAAATACGCGAGCTGGGCGATACAAGGCAAAGGACGAAACCGAGGTGATGGTCATGAGCGGGAAAAAACCGCCGGCGAGATTTCGATTAGTGATTGGGGTTCGGCCTGGTTGCCTGGCGCTGATTGCCTGGCACTGATTGGACTGATTGGATTGGCGGAATGCAAGAGCAAGTACCAAAATCGAAGAGGAGCAAGAGTGGTAGCGCAGGTTGCGCAGATTTGTCTATGGTGGCTTGACATGCAACATGAAAATACGCGGGCTCTGTGCGGTGCGAGAGTTTTGAAAATTCCCCTCTTTTTTTTCCTCTAGATTATTGACGAGCGGGCTCTGGAAGTGGTGATAAGAAAGCAAAATAAAATGAAAGAAAAAGTAAGGAGAAACTAGTAATGCAGCATGTGAGGCAAAAGCTGACGGAGCATGACGAAAACGACGGAACAAAGTGGCTAGAGAATGATGCGGGTGTGGCTAGAGCGGCGTGATTAGGTAGGATTGGCGAGGAAAGACGATGGTACAGGGATGCTATTCCAGCGACTTTTCGATGCGCCACAAGGCCAACAACGACAAATGCCCTGGAGTGTCAAGCAATTCACCATGTAGGTACTACTCCGTAATCTGTACATAACTAACTACAGCAAGAATCCACCAGCTCGCTGCACCACTTCGCCCCGCCATGCCGTGGAGAGATTGGCATGTATTTTTTTTTATCAGTACCCAGGTAGCCAGGAGGACAGAAAGAGTACGTTAAAGCGGGAAAAAAAAAAAAAATCGGTGTCCATGTTCCGAAGTAATTAGAAACCTCTCTTGAGTTAATTACAGTGCGTAGCTGTGATCAAGAAGACAGTACATATCAAAAAGCTGCGACCGCCGCTCTTGTCCCCCCCCCCCTCGTTAGCGACATGCTGCGGGCTGTCTCGGTGGTCTCAGTGGAGGGCCGGTGGATATTAACCCCCCCTCATCAACTGGGGCCTGTACCTGCCCGCCGGCCCAGGCCCTGAAAAGATTGACCTAGGTACTGGGTACAGATAATCCGTACTTGATGCAGCATTCGCACCTTAGCAAAGTTTATACGGATCATAGACGCAATTCCAGCCTACTCTTCTCATCTTTTGGATACCATTCTTTCTCTGCCTCGGGCTGTCTGGTGGAAAACGCCGAGCAGACAGACAGACCATTCGCCCACTTTTGTGGCAGGACCTTTTGCTCCGGCTGTCCTTTGAACCCCTCGACGACCCTCGTACCGTCGACCCTGGAATTCTGTCTGCAACCTGCAATGACCCTGCTGCAGACTGCAGTGCACAAGTGTCGAAACTCGCATAATCAGCAACGTTTCTTTTTCAGTGGCGTCTTGGCCCCTAGCTCCATTCAACTCATTGCCTAATGATATCAATCTATCCGTAATAAACAACTAGACGAATAGCTCAGTCGCTCGACGTCCACACCGAGCCCGCTTATTGTCATCATCTGTTCCCTGCTAACAGTGCTAGTCCAGACTACCTTACAGAGGGTTAAGCCTGCTAACTTATAAACTTGCCAACTACTAACCCGGCGCCCACCATCCTCACGCCAGCCGACTCCGTACCAAACTGCCAATCCCAACTCTACCCAAAAACACTCCTCCCCTCCACATCTGCCTCGCGAGGCCTTCATTTTTTTTTCTTCCTTCAAATCCTTTGTACCAGCCCAGCTCATTTTTACATTTCCCTGCTCTTTGCCCGCCCTCGCCAGACACGACTCGCTCGACATCTCGACACGTCGGCATTTCGACATCCATCTAGATAGTCGGCTCCCCGCCCAACGTCTAGGATCCGCCACCATCAACATCCGCTAGTTACCCATCTGAGGCTATAGCTCGCTGCCTCTCGTCATCGTCGCCGCCGCCGTCTCTGGCCCCCCACTGGCCAGATCAAAAGCTGCACCAAAGAGCTGCACCAGAGAGCTGCACCAGCCCGCCCGCCCGGGACCTGCTACGTCCCAACTACCTAGCTTGCCAGCTCGCCAGATGCCATTGCTCGCGCGGCTGGCCTCTGCATCATGTCCCAGGGACACGCGCCGCCCCCCAACGGCTACTCAGCCTACCACGACTTAAATTTAGCCTTCCTCTCAGATGCCTCTGCACCCCAGCACATGATCATGTCCTCTGCCGTTGACGACCCCGGCCCCTATAATGCTGACGATGCCATGCGCTTTACCGATGCCCAATTGTTTGGCGAGTTCGCATCCGACTTGGGCATGTCCGGCTTTGGCTCCGCCGACGCCTCCCTTGACAGCTTCAACCCCGACTTTGCCCTTGACGCCATGCTGGGCAATAGCCATGCCAATCCCGCTCTCGACCCGCCTTCCAACAATATAGCCGGAGGAGGCCCTTCCCCCGTCGGCGGCCCTCCCCAGCCCATGCAGCTCACTAACCCTGGCACAAGTACCCTCAACGAGTTTACGAAGCGCCGAAACTGGCCCGCCAAAATTGTCGAAGAGCTGCGCGACTGGCTGCATATTCTAGACGCCAACGGCCGACTCAAGTTCGTCTCCCGCAGCGTCGCCGAGGTAGCTGGCTACGCCGAGGACAACCTGCGCGACATGTTCCTTAAAGATCTCATCCACCCCGACGATCAGGGCGTTTTCGTCGCTGAATTCAATGAATCAATTGCCTCTGGCAGCCCTCTTCGCATATTTTATCGCCTCAAGAAAAAGGATGGCGTTTACGCCATCTTCGAGGCTGTCGGCCATGCCCACATCGCCGCCGCCAAATTTGCGCCCAATCCCAGCAACCAGTCTCCTTTCTGCCAAGCTGTTTTTATGGTTGCTCGCCCATACCCTACGCGAAACGCCGCTCTCCTCGACTCTTTTCTCGAACACAAGATAGAAAATGAGCGTCTCAAGCGCCGGATCGCGGAGCTGCAGCGCGAAGAGCAAGCAGATGCCCACGATACTTGCCAGCAACTTTCCCAAGATATGAGCCAGTCTGCAGCCACCGTCACCAACATGACCTTCACCGACTTGACTGGTCCATCTCCCACGGCCCAGCACGGCTTTGCTAGCGCCGACACGACAATGACGGGTACATCAGACAGTCTCGAGTTCAACGGCGCCCTTACCAGAGAAAACCTCGAAGGAGCTGCCACAGCTGCTCACCGGGACTCCCTGCGCAATAAGATGGCCCGCTTTGAGGGAGGCTCTCACGTCGATACGATTGAGATGCTTACCGGCTTGCGCTACATGGAAGGCGAGCGCAGCCGTGGCATTACTACCGGCAATACCAGCCCTGCACTAATCAAGGGCGATGCTGGTATTGCCATTCCTAAGGATCGCGATGGTCGGCTTGGCGAGAAGAAAAAGAAGATCAAAGTATCTGAAGAATATGTGTGCACCGACTGTGGTATGTTTGGCATGATGGCGTTGCCCGTACTCCGTACGATATCTTCTAACATTCTCGCTACCAGGTACACTTGACTCTCCCGAATGGCGCAAGGGGCCAAGCGGACCCAAGACCTTGTGTAACGCATGTGGTCTTCGCTGGGCGAAGAAGGAGAAGAAGCGTACCAAGCTAGCCAGCGCTTCTCAGCCCACACCCTCGACAGAGTTTGGTGCCGGAAGCTGACACAATATCATGGTCTTGATCCATGACTCCGTCCCACAACAGTGGCTACTACTACAACTTTTGAATTGGCATACGAAAGGCACATAGATTTTTTTGGGCAAACGAAAATCACTATACAAGCGAGAGGATTTGGGCGCAATGGTTTGCAAACGGTGCATCGGTGTTACTCTCTTTTCTAGTTTTTTGTTGGAGCACACTGCATTATACCAAAGTAGTGCTGGGATACCAATTTACGAAATCACGGCCGGCGTACACGACTAACGGCCTACAGTTTTTTTTTTTTCGGCGCCTGTTATTATCCCTCTTTGCCGCGAGGACAGTTTTGCCTACCCAAAGGTGCCACAGTACACGATATAGCGCTTGGGCAAACCAACAAATTCATCTAATAAGACGTCATTATACGCAATTATGGGTATTTCAAAGACAGTGACGATTGATCAAAAAACAGAGCCCCAGAGAATTCTGGTTTTACATGTCGAAGCAGCTATTCATATCCTGTAAATGATGCAGAAGTCCGAATTCGTCTAGCAGAGCCAGTCCCGGGTCGATGCCGTCGAACGGCGACGACGATGTCAGAACTGACTCACCTGGTGGGGGAGACTTGGTTCCAAGCTTCCCGAACATTGCGTCGAGGATGGACGAGATGCGCCTAGCCTCAGACGACACGGCGCTGCCCCTCTGCCAGATGCTGTACGAGTGCCGTAGCGCGGCCTCGACGACCTCGGGACCGGGAAGCGCTGCGCCGTCCGCACCATTGTCCTCATTATAATCATCGCCGCCTCCGCTGCGCCGCTCGAGAACCGCCTCGAGCAGCGGGGAGCCAAACGGGCCGGCCAGGACACGGTACATGTGCCGGCACAGCACGACGGTGCTCATGAGAAACTCGTGCTTGATGACGGACGACGCCTGGATGCGCTGCGGAAAGAGCCCGCCGCCAGGCTTGGACTCGCTCTCGACAATGGACTGGAGGCCAAGCACCTTGACCGCGGCGCGGATGCACAGGGCATACGACTGGCGGACGTGCGCGAGATCACCGACGGCGTCGCGCAGCTGCTCGGCCTCGTCGCGCGCGTCGCGCGCCATGAGCCGGTGCCAGTAAATGGCGATGAGGCCCTTTTGCAGCAGCGCGCAAGCACCAATACGGTGGATAATGTCGACGGCCTTGTCAGCGATACAGCCAAGCATGCTATAAAACTTACACTTGTCCGGCAGCTGGTCATACGTGTCCTGGATGAGCTTTGTCAGCTCCTTTTCGCGCGCCACGGTCGGCGCAGGACCCTCGGGGCCAATGCTCATGTTGAAGTCGGTGATGGTGCCGATGACGACGAACAGGCGGTGCTTCGCAATGAGGTGCAGTGTCGGGGTGAGGTCGGTCCAGGGTCGCTCGGGGGGCAGCGCGGCGCAGTCCGGATCGAGGTCGGCGTCGTACAGGTTGCGCGGGAGGCGCACGTCGGCGGCGCCAGCCTTGATGAGCCGCGGCAGGCCCATCTGCGCCGATATCATGGTGTCCATGGCGTGCACAGTGATCCACAGCCGGCGGCGCGTCTCCCCCTGGAAGGCGCTGAGGGACGGGAAATGCGACGGGTCGCGGTGGTAGCCCATGCGATAGGCGAGGCGCGTGACGATGCCCGAGAGCAGCCACGCGTCGGCGTGCACGTCGGCGGAGCTGGTAACCTCGATGAACTGGTAGTGCAGCAGGGCCTCGATGGCGTAGGCGCCGCCCTTGGTGTACTCGCCGAGGATGAGGCAGGCGACGACCTGGTCGACGTAGGGAGGGGTGGAGAGCGGGAACGGGGAGGAGAGCGGCAGAGATGGTTGCGGTGTTGAGGAAGAGGGACTACGGCCAGAGGCGAAGGAGGAGGGAGGAGGTCTGTAGCTGTAGTGGGCCCATGCGGCTTCGGTCTGGCTCGCGACGCTCATGATGCCGAAGAGCATGGCGATCCAGAGGATGGGGGTTTCGTAGGGTGATGTCCAGAATTTTTCATACTAGCAGGTGTGATTGTCAGCCCAGATGGAAGTCGACGTAGTTGTCGGTAGTCGTGATGGGGTCTCTGCGTACCTGGTGGAAGAAGCTCCCAGAATGGATGACGGCGACTAGAGCAGCCCGTGTTAGCTGATAGTTTCAGACGCACATTGGTGTGGGTGGTCGTCAACGCACGCGGCAACATCATGTTGTTAAAGTACAGCAGCACCAGCCGATCCACGGCCTCGCGCGCCGGCATGGCCCGAAGAATGTCGTCGAGTGAGTGCGTCCTGTGCCCGCCAAACAGCAGCTGAAAGCGCCTCTTGCCCAGCGTCGCCGCAGCCGGTGGCCGCTGCGGCGAATCGTGGTCATCCCCGACGTCATCTCCCTTGTAGTACTGGTTGTCGCTCTGGTCGCCGGGGAAAAAGTCGTCGTCGTCGTCGTCGGCATCGGCATCGGCATCGTCGGCGGCGGCGGTCGGCCAAAAGGCCTTGAGCTCGGATAGGCCACTGAGCACGGCGCTCCAGTGCGGACTGCTGACGTAGGCGCTCTTTGCGCTGCCGATTTTCAGCCTGCCGATGTCGGGCGCATGCGACAACGACGACGACGACGGCGAGGTGACGGCGGTCGTCGTCGTCGTCGGCGTAGTCGCGACAGGCACGGTAGCGAGAGGTTCAGAGCATTTGGCGCATAGCTGAGGGGGTATCGATGTATCGGAAGGAGAATGCTGCTGGAGGAGCTGCACGACGAGGCCCTCGAGATGGTTGATGCGGTCTTGGAAGCTGGCGGCGGCGTTGGCGGGCGCGGACGGGACGACGGTGCTGGTGTCGGGGAAGGCGCACGACGAGGCGAGGCCCCGGGACGAGCAGTTCCAGCAGGGCTGGACGCGGTTGCATCGCAGTCTTTTGATTTTTGGACATGTTAGCCGGTGCGCTCGTCGGCTGGGGGCGCGAAAAGAAGGGGGGGGGGGGGGGG